>JAKWJD010001755.1:67860910-68060910 GCA_027705065.1 Solanum peruvianum
AAGGGATAGAACCTATGACCTACATTAAGCTATGATTATTAATAAAGGTGTTAAAGACAGTTCAAAAGGGACTCTAGCTTAGGACCGAGTGAACTAGAGTGAGGAGTGTACCTTCCACTTAGGGAAGGTAGGATCAGTAATGTACTCTTGAGATTGGAGACTATAATGCATGTAGGATGAAGAGGGTCCCAACTATATCTCCTAGTTCTTTAACTGTGTTGCCTCCATAGGAACACTAGCTTATGGATCCACGTAGTTGTTATGTTCATGTTTTGGTACTACCTTGACAAGTAGTCCACCTTCCTTCGATGTAGGGTTCTATGACACCGGATACCACATTAGCTCATGTGGTCTAGGTTGGTTAAGGCAAGATGTTCCCGATAGTAAAATAAAGTAATAAAATGGACTCTAACTAGGATAACCTGAGAGGTTTGACTTAGTCTAGGTAGGGGTATGAGACTCTACCTATACATTGCACTAGTTAGCCTTAAGGGAAGTCTTAGAAAGATGTTCTTATATATGTATATGCTTATAAATGTAAATGATATGTATATGATGATCTTACATGTTGATGAGACTATATGATATTGGCTTCACTTATGAACATGTCGTTGGTCCTGCTAAAGTATGATGATATTTACTCATAATGACATGCCATGTGAAGTTAGACATTGGTTATGGTTTTTTTTAGGTTTACTTGATTGAGTAAGGTTATGGGACTTTGCTTAGTTATTGCACTAGTGGACTTAATGAGGGTTCATGAGTAATTGTATTGCTTTGATTATGTTGTAATGAACTCTTATTCATGCTTGTTGATGTTATAAGTTGATGATAGAGTTGTCTTAATTATATGTTCAAGTAAGATGATATGCTTATTGACTTAACGAGGATTAATATTGTTCGTCGTGTGATGTACATGATCTTGACTTAATGAATATGTCTTATTGGTTGGCATGATCTTCGTGTATGTGCATAAGGGTTTTTCAAAGGAAATTGCATACTTTAAATAAAATGTCTCTTTTTAGCATGATTTTATGGTGTGTGTGCATATGGTCCTATACTTAGTACAAGTAATGTGCTAACCCCATTTTTCTCCCTTTCCACAACATTTTAGGTTCCGGTCGTTGAAGGCTTTTGAGACGACTTTGAAGGAAGACTTGGAATTCTCACTCATTCAAGTTGGGTAGGTCCTCACTTTTCGAGGGCAATGCCACTATCAAGCTATTGATGTTGTTCTAGTCTTAAAGACAATACGTTCATTTCTTTCTTTTGAGTATTAAAGATTGTATAACATATAGTGACTTTTATTATATTGTTGTATGTGTTATGCCCAATTTTTATACTCTTGTTTAGACGGTTATGAGATGAGACATCTGATTTTAAGAGTATGTTATATCATATATAAATATATGTGCAATAAAAGTAGAAGACTACGTAATCTTCTTATACGAAGGGTCTAAGTATACTCGATATGAAGATATTATCAATATGTGAGAGATCTATGTAAACCTCAAGATAGATATAGAAAAGTTTTTAAATTTTCCGCAATTTAAACCTATGAATGTAATGATGTGAGCTAAAAGACTAGTTTTAGTCCTCGATGAGGAGGACGACGCCAGTTACGTTTAAGGGGGTGTTCCACGGATGTCACATTAATGACTTGTCAACTTTTCAACAATCAAATATCTTAAATCATAACGTAATCACTTTTTTCTAAGTCAAACTTCATAATGAAAACTCGCTAAAATGCATTAAATTTTATTTACCATAAATTTATATAAACAGATGTGCATATAAAGAATTCTCGATTCCAACCTCTAAAATCTATCTTGTGACCGCTAATGATCATCCTCACTTATTCATCATTATTTCTTAATTACCCGCCTACAAACTTAATCCAAAATTATTAATTTTCCAACTTAGAAAATATGATTTGTTGTTTAGCTTTTAAGAACTAATTACAACTATTACTAACCAACAATATAAACAATAAAGTGTGCTTTGTCCGTGTCAACAAACAATTCGAAATATCTCAACTTTTTTAGAACAGGTCCGAGTCAAATAGCAATGATTCGAAGCACTTCTTTTTACACTATTTCGAAAATCCAAGGACTCAATCGTATGGATATGTAAAATACAGGATTTCCAATCCTAGCAGGAAAGGGAGGGAAACGGATACTCAATTTGAAGTGAATAAACAGAATTCCATACTTGATCTCATAGATACATATAGAATTATGCGAAAAGTCGTATTTGATGAAAGTTGTATGTAACTATTTAATAAATTCAACATATGAACCAAAACTTGTGAAAACTTACTTGGTGTTGGTCGCTGTTTTGTGATGCTGCAGGTATGATTCCTCCCCTAAACCCTTATTTCTTGTTACATAATAACTACTCATAATTATTATACAAGATAAATTATAAAGTGCTAAAAAATGACCCACTATTGATTTTATTGTTATTTCTTTAACCTCTAACTAAATAAATTATTAAAACTACAACACTAATTTTGTAATTATAGTTACGAATAGTCTAAATTACCCATTTAAAATCTATTGGAAAGCATTTTATGAAATATAAAAGCTCTAGTACTCAAAACGAACAAAAGGGTCATTACAATAAATATTAATTTACCCATAACTCGTCCTCGAACGATCAAAGGAAGGTGAGGGTAAGAAAAGGTAGTTGTCTCAATAATTCATTCAAAATAGTAGTACAACCAAGGTCTTGTATCAAAAGTACTAAACCAATCAATTGAAGATCTACACCTCCTCCCATAAAATGACTTAAATGGGCCCATCTCACTACTCTAGTGATAATTGTTGTTGTATGTAAAAACTATTTCCAATAATGGACTCTTCAACTGACCGATTCTCCAACTAGACCTTGACACAACCATCAGGACAAATATTATCTAACATAACAATGATAAAATCCTGAATAAATATTGGCTACAACCAGAAGTGAACCTGAACTAACCTCCACATAATCATAATACACAAACCATAACACATTTTCAAAATTTCCTTATCACAAAACAATCTTTCACGAGAATAAGTTATAAAAATTTAATCTTTAGACATCTGGTACTCATCAATATAGAATCAAACTTATCTAACCCAAGGAAGAAAATGATCAAGTAACCACCAATCGAGCGATACACCCGGCATACATAACCTCTAACAACATTGTTGAAATGCTAAATCAATAGCTATTATAGACAAACCCTAAGAATGAAAAAAAAACTAGACCAAATGGTCCTCACATTCCACCACGCGTAGCCAAAACATGATACCGATGCATTCTCTAGCCATCACCACCTACACTTTGTGTAAAATATGAAGAAGAACGATATTAGTACAAGAATGCACTAAGTATGACAACCATGCAAAAACATGCATTTAAAGAGGACTTTTAATTAGAAATTATGTGTCATGTCTTTTAGTTAAACTTCACGAACATTAGTACATCTAACCACAATATAGTTCACATACAATATATAAACATGTACACTACTCATAATAGCAAATAAAGTCATTTATCATACTTTGAGGCATATTCAATAGATATAATATATTACTTCTCTTTTGTCTTACTTCCTTTCTTAAGCAACCCTTAAGTGTACTTAGTGCAATGTATCACCTTGAAGTCACAACAGATAGTCTTCATAGATACGCTTCATAAACACAACCACATATATTCTTTTAAGTTATAAGCACATCATAGACATCAACTTCACATAAGGACCATCACCTAAGACAACCCCCAAGTCACACTAGTGCAATGTGTAGGTAGCATCCCATACTACTTCTACCAAGTGTACCTAAGAAGTCACCCTAGACTAGATATATCATACTCAATAAGTCATAACACTTTCATTTATCAATAGACATAAGGCACGTAATTCGTACTATCATATAAAGACTCTTTCCTTTACTACAACCTTAGTCATAAGTCACTTAGTTCATATCACAAGTAAACCACCCTCGTAAACTCTTCACAAGCTTACTTGTGCAATATACATATGGAGTCCCATACCCCCATATATACTAAGTAAACTTATTTAGAAGCAATAAGTACAATTCACATACATAAACATCATTCATGTCTTGACATAGCAAAGTCACTTAACATGCATTCAAACAATTCATACATAACATAAGTCTTACTTTGATACATGCACGAATCTTATCCTTTATTGGAGTTCACTAGTGCAATGCATGGGTAGGGTCCATAGTCCAACCTATATTAAGTAACCTCCTCAAGGAGTTGCGATTAGATTCCATAATCTTGTCTTAGTTTATTTTTTAACTTTTGAGAGAAATAGCCATAACCGACATAGATAATGTGAGCTACATAGAATCTGGTGCTCCTACAACACTGAAAAGAGAGGGTTAACACTTGCCTAAGGTGTAACAATCATACATAGCTATATCGGCGGATCCAATAGCTATAACCCACGAGGGCACATAGTTATGGAACATGGAGATTGCTACTAGAAACCTTGACTTGCTAGACGTGGAGGTTTCCATCTCATGAGACAACATCTATGTTTGGAACTCGAACTTGCTAAACGTGAAGGTTCTCTTGTGAGAAGCCAAACTTACTAAACGTGAAGCCCCCACTCTCATTTGTCATGTTCACTCGGTGCTAGGCTTTTTTTAAATATATTTAAGCGTTTAATACATTAATTCATAAAAAAGGTTTTAGGAGCTTGCTCTTTTATACATCATATAGCTCAAAGGATTCTAAGATGAGAATTTTTTTCATGATAGATCCTACTTCTTGTGAGAATGTTCTTTCACATATTCATAGAATCATACATCATGTGTATATGCATATAATGTGAGATCTACCTTCACATAACACCTATAATCACACATGTTCATAACTTCATTAATCATATACTTACATACATAGAAACTGGTAATGATGCATAGGAGAACTATCCTTTCCTTAGTCATCATGAATCTATTCTACTCATAGACATGTATGAAGTGTGTGTACATTGGTCAACATGATCACATAATGGCTATAACATAACATTAAGGAAGCCACCCTCTAAAGATGACAATACATGTACAACATTCTTAAGTCATACACACATAGAGTATGAAGGACTATAAACTACACACACTCGCATTACATCATATGAGACAAAAACATATTCAACATTAGAACACAAGACTCCTAGCATACAAGAACATATTCATAGAGGGGTTTCATAAGTAGGGGTCATCCTACAAGAGTACTCATCATCATTAGCCATATAGATCACACCTAGACCTAACATGATCATCCACATATATACAATATCTTCCACACACCTAAATCATGCAATTAGTGTGGAAGACTATATATATAACTTCACATAACATTATTTCACTTAGAACATGATACTAGAATCAAGGCTACATCCTTCAACTTCCTAAACATAGAATCATCATATCAATTCATCTTGCATCTAACGCCTTCAAGCCCATGATCATAAACACATAAACATGTACAAGAATGTAAACACTTCTACCATAAGTGGACTATACCAATCATCACAATTCAATGTACATTCTAAGCTAATTAGAAGAAATAGGTCAACTTACCAAATTTCCAAGCTAATGATCATCTTGATTAATTACCAACAATTCATAATCAATTGACATAAAGGAATATAGAACTTAGCAAGTCATTGTAATCTAAACATAATCTAGTCATCATATCATCAAGATCACAAGACCTATTAATATCATAAGTTGAAAGATTAAGTAGATCACGGGTTCTTCATGGAATTGGATTGAAATTCATCTTAAAAGCAATAATTAAACATAAATTCATCATTAGAATGACTTTGAAATCAATTTGACAATGAACCCATGTCTATATTGAAAATTGGGAATTTTGGTCTTTGAATCACTTTTGTAAATCATTGATTAAACTCCTCATATTGAAGATTAACTAAGGATGAACGATTACCATTACCTTATTTATTGAAGATACATGAAAAATTGGAGAATAAACCATAGAAATCCATCCCCTAGCTTGAACTTGAGTTTTGGTCTCCAATGGAGGTTTGAAAGAATTTGGAATAGAAAAAAGTTTTGAAATTTTTATTTCTTATTGGGTGTTGGGGTTTTGCTTTGGGAAAGGACTTGAATAGGTCTTAAAAACAGTTTATAACCGACACCCAAAGTTTTTAAAACACCCCAATACTTATTTGAACTTTTAGACATGTCAAACTTAATTTTCATTTTTGAAATTTTCGTCGTGAAACAAGTCCGCGTCGCGGAGCTGTTCCCACATGATTTTTAGAATTAAATTTTGAGACAGTAGAGTCCGTGACGGGGAGGCAAAATTTATCCTTGGGAGGAACAAGTCCGCGATGCGGACATGTTCATTTCATGTACAAATTCTGCTGCCTTGGGCAGCTTGTTGGCTAATGGTTGGGTCCTCCTCAAGGACCCATAGAGCAATCCTTGGGGAGCGTACCCAAACTTTTTGACCTAAACATGTTTATTAAAATACTAGGGTCACCTACATTGTTGTTAGACTCCAAACAACACATAAAAACAAGGCAAACATAAAAGGACACACTAGCACGTCTAAAGACTAACTTTCAAACGTCTTGGTCGTTCTTGAACATTTGACCTACAAACCACTTCAAATAAACTGTACAATCTTTAAAACACTTTATTAACATGTTATTAACCTTTTTAGGCACATGTGAGACTCTATACACCTTAGTTCATTTTTGAGGGTCTTGACAGTAATCTCCAATAAATTCTCATAAGCAAAGTAGTACGTGTCGAATCACTAGTATACTTCTTCTATCCCAGACAGCACCAGATCTTCCATAACTCGAATGAACAAGTCTAGCCCAGGATGCCACCCTACCAGGAGGACAATCACAGAATCGGTACAGTACTAGGAACTTACACACAAAAGCAAAAAAAAAAAAACACGGACATAAAAAGTGAATAATACTCTAAACCATGCCTAGAATGAAGTAGTTGGTCACATAAGAATGTACATAACCAAGGTCGAATAACTCTAGATACTCATTCGATAGTTCCTATATCAAACATTTTCATTCATATGATGCTATCTCTTTGATTTTCTAGCTATCCATAATCACCAATTTAGTCCCTATTATAATTACACACATACTTGATTTATCGAACCCCACATCCACGGAAGCCAACACTAAAAAAACTAACAAACATCATAACCACATCCATCATCTACCTTACTCCCAAACCATCATTAGTATCAAAGTATTATTATCAAATACATGTTCAAACTATGATTATCTCTCTTTTTATTTAAGCATTTATGACAAATACGAGTCTCAAACAAGGCTAATAACACTAATTTCAAATTGATAGTACCTTTCCATCGAGATAAAATTATTAATCACACTAAATGTCGACTCTACACAATCTTTCATGTACCTAGTTTAAACTACCATTCAAACCATTACATACCTCATACCAAGACTTACCAAAACTTTTGTCACCACCATAAGTTTATATATTTATGAGCACATAACCTCTATGTACTATCAAGTGTCAAAGCCACATTACGTTACTGTTTGTAGTTCCATTTAAAATAACAGTTTCAATCCCCTCAAATTCTAGATTACCGTGTATAATTGTAAGTCCATACTACGCATTCATAAGTCACCTATCATAATTTTAACAATTTAGCCCCACATAACAACACATATCCTACGCACATCATTGATTGTCACGAAAATCAAGACTGAATTTTTATAAAAGTCGATGATACACCCCTAGTAAGTCTGTACTGAACTAGGTCACATATTACAGTCATAATTAATCTCTTATGCAAAAATCAATACAACCTTCCACCACAAAGCAAGGATTTATATGAGAGGTCATATTTCTTCACTTTTCCTAAATTTTTCCCATGATACAAAATTTTAAATATCTTGAACTCTTCAATACACCAGACTCTTGTTCCTCTTGCTGGATCGCTTACCAATCTTTTTCTCTATCCAAAAACCCTTGACATTATATACCACTAAGAATGTATACTTACTACCAAAAATTTGAATTGTGAATCCAATTGTGCAACCTAATCCCCTTATCTATCAATATTAGCTCATACCTTGAAGATTTTTATGAATAAGTGTATATTAGCTTATCATTGGTTTACCTCTCCATTGATCTTACCATATATTTCGCTAAAAACTCAACCGTACTCATTACCAAACTAAAAATTACAAAGAAAGAAAAAAAAATTTATCATCACACTTGAGTTGAACCTTTGTACACTTCTTTGTCAAGTCTTATCCACTAGTTTTTAACAACTTAGATTAACATGTGACATTATTACAATAATCAGAGCAAAGTGGATGAAATCACACATCACTGAACCCGATTCTCATTCCCATTAAAGATACCTTTAAGTCTTTGCAATTGGATAAAATATTTTTTACTCTCACCTCTTTCCGAAGGCTACACTCATCCCATTAACTTTATTTCATTTTCATTATGATTCTCTCCTTTAAATTCTATTCAAGCGGTGCCTCAACATCTCTTAGAACTTTTCATACAACCACGTTATTCACTAAATGGTAGAAAATTGCAACCTTAGATACTCACAAGTCATTATTACCCTACCAAATTTATTTAACCAACAATTTGTATTCTATACTTGCATCTCAATTACAATCCATCACTAACTCATTTTACCATCATGCTCAATAAGTCTATGTCATCATTATGAAGTCAAACTTTTCATCGACGTGACACCTCAATCTAGTTATACAATCAGATCCAAAGGACTAATCCTAATTTTAAACACACTCTCTAACTAAAATCTTCAATTACATTCACTCAAGTATACTCAATTTGTTTCTGTATCCATAAGTTTGTCATTTCGGCATCAATCCACTCATTTGGAGTTTTTGTTAAAATCACTTGTCCTAGAACCCTCAAGATAGACTTCATGCATTAATACCGTACCAAAGATCATCACTAAAAACTGCCTTAAAACAATGCTGAAGCCAAGCATCTATAGTAACAAACTAGTTGGTTACTCAAATGTGAATGCAACACCGAATCACATTATCTAAACATGTCATACCACTAATAACTCCTCAAGTAGTTAGTATTTACACTTGACAATCGATGTATTTGTTTCCACATAACACTAGTACTGTCAAAGGCCGTTAAATCCATCACTAGAACACATCATACTTATCAAGAAGATCGTACCCAAATAAACACACATTCCTACCCATTGAATGACTGCAAAATATTATTGAATTTGTTCTCTCTCTAGCCCAAGCAATTTGATTTACTTCAATAAAAAAAGTAATACACTTTATAACTCTAATCAAGTAAGCATCGATGACCCTCTCTAATATATAATCAATCCATGAAATTGTAGTAAAGGTTCTAACCTCAATTGGCACAACCTAGTTTCATTATTCGCTAAACAACCCACACATGTTATGAAAACTTTACTAACTGTACTTTTTAAAGTAATGGTGTTCATTTTCTAGCTCTCCTTTACGAAAATTGTGAACTCAACACTAAGTCTCTCCACTATATTCATTTTATGAAGCAACTCGAAACAATCAAGAATGAAAGCATAAACATCTTCATGATCAATACCTATGAATAATAGGGGGTTCAACAATAAAACTTAATTAAAAGATCATATTAGTCACTAGTCATTACATGCCTATAGTGAATAAAAAACATATTTATTTCTAAAGACGCATCCTCTCTTGTTAGCTTTTCTGTTTTGAATTCTACTACTCTAGTACTAGCCATATGCGAAATAGAGTGAAGATGGTCAGATACCAATTTGTATCACCTAGATACCAATTGGATTCAAGAAGTAGAACGAAAGAAATGAAGTTTTCATAAAGTCTTATAGCCTCTCGAAGAAAAGTAAAAGTGTCCCCTTACCGTTCCGCAAGACTCTATTAGACTTGTCCTTGTGTGATGAGATCACCGAATCTATCTCTATGATACCAAGATTGTCATGGCGTAAAATGAGTCGTGGGTGACACCCACACTTAACCTCCTAAGTGGAAGAACCAAGAATTTCAACCCTAACATATATTAATAATTCAACCACGAACAACAATTACAATTCGGAAGTTCAAAACTTGTTAAAGTAACCAACAAAATCAATCTCTAGAGTCTATTACACATTAAGGAGTTGATCAACAAATATCAAGTACCAATCAAGAAGTCTTTAGATAAAACAATTTCAAGGACAATTAGATGTATGGCGTGAGGAAGAACAAGTCCATCACATACCTGGAAAGAACATTGTTCTTCGCAATAATCAATAATTCTTGAAGAACACTTTGAAAACCTAGATTTTCTCTTCTTGGGATATCACTCTAATATTTATAGTTTTTTTGAAATGTGAAAAAACTGATCTAAAACTGATTAGACCCTATTTGGGTTAAGAAAAACGTGTTAGGCCTAGTAGGAAAAGAAAAGTATCAAAATATCTTTCAAAAAAATGAGTGAGATACCATAAATAGAGAAGTTTTACTCAAACATGCATAACTTATATCAAGTTTGACGTAGAATTTGGAATAGTTCAATAAATGTTAAAATTCCATAAACTTTAGTAACTCATAAAAAACTCAAATCAAAATAAAAATAATACTAATGCTGTCAACGACCCAAAATGAGTCATGAGTGACACCCATACTTAACCTCCTAAATGGGCGAACCAAGAAATGCAACCCCATATATATTAATAACTCAACCACGAACATAATAAAATTCGGAAGCTCAAAACATATTAAAGTAACCAACAAAATCAACCTCTAGATTCTTATTACACATTAACCCCAAAATCTGAAAGTCTTCACACCAAAACATCTAATCTTTAAACACTAAGTCGAAGAGTATCAAAGACACCAACATGAATGAAATAAAGTAATTTGTATCCGAAAACTAAAGACATCAGATCATGACCGAGAGAATCCAACACAAGCTCGAATGAATAGCTCAACCTTGAACCTGACATGCTGAGACTGGCTAAAGCTGAGGGCGAGTCAAAATCGCTGGTACACTCACTGCACTCCATAAAAGAAAAACAAAGAAAAACACAAGTAGGACTCAGTACGAGGTAACATGTACTGAGTAGGTATCATTTGCCAACCCAAAATGGGAATTAATATACAATGAATAATAGTATAAAATCAACTATGACACTTGGCAGGTGGCGAACAACAAACAACATGAACCAGTGACAACAACACAAAAGCAAGTACACAATCAATCACAATGTCAAGCACACATATGGGGACTCATGCCTCCACACCACGCTCCTTTGGGAAATGGGTTCTTTGAGATTGAGTACATTAAATTAATTCAATATCTTTTTCCTTTAATATTACCGTGTCGGAATGTGACACTCCGACTCCAATTATACCATAACGGAATGTGACACTCCGATCCAATAATAACGTGTTGGAACGTCACACTACGATCCAATCATAATGTGTCAAAACGTGACACTCCGATCCGATTATATCATGTCAAAATTGACACTCCGATCCAATTATACCGGGTCGGAATGTGACACTCTGATCCAATTATACCATGTCGGAATGTGACACTCTGATCCAATAATATCATTAATTTATCATTTATTATCACCACTTTTCAAATCATTAATAATATTTCATCAAGCCTTATTTTTTCAAGGCATCAATTCAATAGAGAGGGTTCAAGAATATAAATTCCACGGTCTTAGGATTTCAGAACAATCATAAACCACACGATCAAGCTACACAATCACACAATCAAGTGCATAGAGAACTTCACAATATCATTCAATGCATATCAAATACTATTAAGAGTCTATCTATCAAATAGAATAAACCATAACCTACCTCCATTGAAGAATCAAAGTCAGACAAGTTACTTCTCCAATGCTTTTTCTTTCCTTAATGCCTCCGAACCTTTTCAATCTATCAAGTATGCATAATTGTAAGTTAACGAGTCTGTAGACACTATGTTATTATATATCTAGCCTAGACCCAAAAATTCACCAAGTTCTATAATCAATTTCCTAAAGTTCAAGCCTCTAAGGGTAAATCTTTATTCCTCCAATTATCATAACTTTAAGGATAATCAAATTATATCATACACTTAAAACTTAATTACCTATCTCAATATTTTAAAACTTGATTTTTAAGTATGATAATTAAGTTAATTTTAAAAGTCAACTCATTGTTTGTTTTTGCCATGAAGTTTCACGGAAATAAACTCCTCAACAACATCAAAAACCAGACTTCACATTCGAAATTGAACCTGACAACTTCTTTCTGCCAACACCTCATCAATTAATGACTTGTCAACTTTTCAACAATCAAATCTCTTAAATCATAATGTAATCACTTTTCTCTAAGTCAAACTTTATAATGAAAACTCACTACAATGCATTAAATTATATTTACCATAAATTATATAAACACACGTGCATATGAGGAATTCTCAATTCCAACCTCTAAAATCTATCTTGTGACCGCTAATGATCATCCTCACTTAATCATCATTATTTCTTAATTACCCACCAACAAACTTAATCCACAATTATCAATTTTCCAAATTAGAAAATATGATTAGTTGTTTTGCTTTTAAGAACTAAAATTACAGTTATTACTAACCAACAATATAAATAATAAAGCGTGCTAATCTATTTAACAAATGAATCAAAACTTTTAAAATTTTACTTGGTGTTGGTCGTCGCTTTGTGATGTTGCAGGTATGATCCCTGCCCTTAACCCTTATTTCTTTTTACATAATTACTGGTTAAAGTGACCCACTATTAATTTTACTGTAATTTCTTTAATTTTAAACTAAATAAATTTTTAAAACTACCCCACGAATTTTATAATTATAGTTACAAATAGCGTAGAATACCCATTTAAAATCTATCGAAAAGTATTTTATGAAATAAAAAAACTCTAGCACTCAAAACGAACAAAAGAATCGTCGCAAATGATACAAAAAAAATCAATTTAGTACTAGGAATGACAATAATATTTAATATTTACTGTTTACTCATATGTTTAGATAAATCAAATACATAACCAAGTTTTAGTTATCTTTAATGTATATTTGTCTTAATTATTAGACTTTCTTTAACATGATTTAGTACTTCAAAATTATGATCATTTTCAATTTGACTTATTTATTTGCATAATATTATTTAATGCAATTTCGTTATTATTACTTTTTCAATATTTGAGTGTCATCACTCATATCATATTTTGTAATTTTTTAGAAAACACCTTAGATTGTTATACTTTGGTAGGATTAAAGAGATATTTGAAGCACAACTTAATTATATGTTTATATGAATACTTATCGGAAAAATCCAAAAAATTCAAAAGAAAAAATCTGAGGTTGAAAAATTTAATTTATAAATTTAAAAACCTAACATGAATAATTTATTTTTTTATTTTAAAAATCCAAACCAACCCGATTCCTATACACCCCTGCCTACTCGTGAGCAGTGGCAGAAACAGGATTTTCACTGAGGGGGGTTCAAAAATATAAGTAAGCACACAAATAGTATCCATATAAGCGGGGCGGGTCAAATATAAATGGGTCGGATCAGATTGAAGCAACTAAGAAAAATTCAACTCCACCTCAACCCAAACAATAAAATCGAGTAAGTACATGTTTGACATAACATTAAAATAAGTACGATAGAATGTATTTTTTAAAACTATATTATGGTTCTTATTTGTGTCATTGTTGTATATAAACATTATTTAATCTGAGACTAACTAAGGAATAGTTTTGAATCCGATCATATTGTAGCAATAGAATTTGTGTCGAGAAATATTATTAAGATTGGAAAATATCGCGACAATCGTATTTATTTATAAATTTTAAATAATACTCTTATTTATTTAATCTTACTTATAATTATATTATTTCCTAATCAAATATAAATTAAACGTTTGACTTAAGATGAATATGAGAGAATTTTTTTAAAAAATTTTAATTATGAAAACTTTAAAAAAATGTTGTACGTTTTACTTAATTAAATAAAAAAAACTTATTTTTTAATATTATAAATACCAATAGATTTTCAAACAAAACAAGTTTTCTATTTATGTAGAAATAAAAATGAAAATCAGTTGAAACTATGGGAAAAAGCGTTGTTATATCGAATCGACTTGTAACCTAGCATTTAGGTAGCGAATTCTTGAACCCCCTTTACACTGAACCAAGCCCTTTGGCGTATGTTTAGGGGGTTCATCACTTAGTTTATACATATAAATCGAAAAATTGATCCTACATATACAATATAATTTTTTTCAATGAAGGGGGTTTGAATGAACTCTCATCGATCCATGTACATCCGCCCCTGCTCGTGAGTGTCTATGAATGAATTCAGTGTAGTGCCCGTTTGGATGGACTTTTAAGTTGATTAAACTAACTTAAAAGTAAAAAAAGAGTGTTTGACAATAATCAAAATAACTTATTTTAAGTCAAAGTGACTTATTTTAAGTCAATAGATAAAAGTAGAGGTCATCCTACTTTATTTTTTAAACTTAGAAGTCATTTTAGTTTGACCAAGTACATAACCTTTTTTATCCTTATTTAAAAAACAATTCCCAAATTGCTCATGTGGAATTAAAACCCTAACATCTCTCTTTTCCTTAATTTGAGGGTAATTAGAAATTTTTATTAAAAAGTGTTTAATATTTGCCAAACACATTAAAAATTTTGTTTTTTTAACTGCACCATTTTTATCTAAACATATAACTACTTATTTTTAAAATAACTTTCAGCACTTTGAAAAATTATTTTTTTTAAGTCAATTCAAACAGGCTCGTAGTAATTTGACTAACGAGGGCCTATGAGAGAGGTCAACCAATTCTACCTACAAAGTATCTACAATTTTGGCCGAGCACTTCTATCTGTGTAGGGACTACAAAAGTTTGATGTAGGTGATTTATGTTCATTGCACTGTTATACCTATATCATGCTTATTTATAGTTTATCTTATACAATTAACATTATTTGTTTTCATGCACATCTTTTTGAAGACTTGCACCACTTGCTTCTGGATGCTAAAAATCTAGTTCGAAACAATATCCATTTTATTAGCTAAGGTGAGCTAACCCCTTTGAATCATAGTGGTGTCTCTACATTCTACGTTGGATTTTGTCTTATAATACTTTCTCGACTCCACTTGTGGAATTAGACTGTCGTCTAGACTTGTAGCATTTTCTTTTGAATTCCACTGCTTATAAGATAGGGAGATCAGGAAAGAAGTCAAGTAGAAACTACAAACAGTATGCATGCAGTTCTATCAATCTCAACTGTTACAAAGAAAAAAGTTGTCAAAGAGGGAAGGTAAACAATCAAAGATGTTGTACAAGAATCATTTAAAAACCAATAGTTACAATTCAGTTTAAAATACAAAGAACACCAATAGTTCATGATAACAACCAGTCGATCGTGTTACATTACAATCTACTCTTCTTCAATGGTCCCATCTCCTTTGCCTTTGTCCTTAACAAGTGCTTCTGTATTTTCCCTGTAGCTGTCTTTGGCAATGGTCCGAAAAACACTGACTTTGGTACCCAGTACCTAGGCATCTTTGATCGACTAAATTTCATAATATCCTCTGCAGCCTGCTGCTGATCTGTTTCCTTTACAGCAGGCTTTAATGTCACGAATGCACAAGGTGACTCTCCCCATTGCTCATCAGGCCTCGCAACAACGGAGACCTCTAGTATTGCTGGGTGTTGATATAGGATATTCTCGACCTCAACACTACTAATATTTTCACCACCAGATATGATGATATCTTTTGATCTGTCTTTTATTTCAATATACCCATCAGGATGTTTTACAGCAAGATCACCAGAGTGATACCAGCCTCCTGCAAAAGCAGCTTCATTGGCTTTCGGGTTCTTCAGGTAGCCTTTCATCACAACATTACCCCTGAAGACGATTTCTCCCATCGTTTTCCCATCGGCTGGAACAGGTGTCATGTCCGTGGGGTTAACTACATCCAGATGCTCCAGGCTTACATATCTCACACCTTGACGTGCATTGAGACGCGCTTGAACATCTGTGGGAAGTAAATCCCACTCAGGCTTCCATGTGCATAAAGTGGAGGGGCCATAGGTTTCAGAAAGGCCATAAGTGTGCAAGACACGGAAACCACGTTGAGTCATTGCAGCAAGAACAGGAGGAGGAGGAGAAGCACCAGCAGTGCTTACATGTACTAGCCGAGGCAGGGGAAGGATGGTCTCCTCTTTTGAAGCATTAACTATGGTATTGAGCACCACAGGTGCAGCAGAGAAATGGGTTACACCAAGGTGAGCTATGGCGGAATAAACAGCCTTTGCAGTTACCTGCATATGGACCACTCAAAAAAACAAAATGCAACCTTGTCAAGAGCCAAAAGCAAGAAGCAGGGAGAAATACATCAACGTATTTGACCAGCCTCAAAGCCGTTATCTTTTCTGGCTACTTTTTTTCTTTTATTTCAGATATAGACCAAAAAGGTATGTGTCCCACCTCCTCTTAGTATATTCAAAAAATTTCAGATTCAACTCGTGCAATAATCTCTGAGATTTTAATTAGGATGTAGACACGGTGTTACTTTGTTAAACGTATATGCTAAGATAATATATTTCTCTTTAATATTCTCCTGGTCCATTAACCTATGTCAAGATAAAACACTAAATAATTGTTTCTAACTCTCGTAGTTGGAACGATAGGATGTCGATGATATTTGTTTGGTCATTTGTATGATCAGAAGACAATATAATTTTGTTGGATATGCATCTTTTGTAAAATACTCATGGAAACTGAATAAGTAGACCAATGTGGGTGAAAATAGACAATCATGACTTCTATCTGTTCATTGTTACTTCTATTGCAAAATGGTCAGCTCAAAGTGCAGTATCTCATTGTCAACTCACATGTCCAGCGATATTTCATGATCATGATACGCTATGCTATTATAAGTAACATAAACATAACATAGAAAACTCCATGATCAAGAAAAGGACCAGGAGATCACCTGTCTAAGGCATATGTTGGTCCCACAAATTGCTGCAAGTGTCCAAGTGAAACACCAACCATTACAGTGAAACATTGGTAGAGTCCAAAGGTACACAGCTCCCTCTTTCATACTCCAAACAACGGCGTTACTTAAAGCCATAAGATATGCACCACGATGATGAAGCACCACTCCTTTAGGACTAGCTGTCGTACCAGAAGTATAGCCCAGAGCAATACTCTGCCACTCATCCTGTGGTGGCTTCCATTGAAAGTCTGGGTCACCAGTTTCCAAGAAATTATCATATTCAACTGCCCCTTTATCTAAAGCATATTGAAGTGGGGCGGGATCACAATTTTTATCAGCGATAACTACAATAAGTGGTCGATTTGATTTTCCTTGACTCTTATCTTCTAGAATTTTTAAAGCTTCCTCAGCCAATGGAAAGAATTCTTGGTCCACCATGACAACTGCAGCTGAGCAATGGCCCAAAAGAAAAGCAATTGTGTCTGCATTTAAACGAACATTGACAGCATTTAGAACAGCTCCAGCCATTGGAATTCCAAAATGAGCTTCATACATAGCAGGAACATTTGGTGCAATCACAGCAACCTGACATGAAGCCAATAAAGGGAAAGACTTATAAGGTTCCTGTTGGATACCAGAAAACTGCATTTATCAAGAGGGATAACATTGTACATCCATAAGAACTGATAAGAGAGTTTAAATCATGTCATTTCAATTCATATGAAGAAACAAACAGAGTAAGGCAACACAACATTTACAAATATTTAGGTTTCTGTCCATCGTGAGAAGAAGCAGTTCAAAACATGAGCATCCATCTCCGAACTACAATTTTTTCAATTAATTCTACCCCTCTTCTTTGAACAGAATAGGTTTAGCTTGATTAGGTTTATAGTGTAAAACAGATTATGTAAACAATCTGAAAGAATTCTTGGAATTTATGGGCTTCCTAACAGAACCTCTATTGAGAGAATGAGCTTAGAGAAATGCAAAGCACAAAACCATGTAATGAACCTACTAGAATCATAATTATTTCAAACACCATTCTGTAATGCCCAAACTATAGGCCAATCTGCCTGCACCGACTCATTTGCTCCACAAGGAAATGGGACAATGTGAGCTTAGTTTGTAGAATTTGTACATTGTTTATGTTATTGTATGCATAATCTCCAACAGCCAAGGATCCTTGCTAGCTTATTTATTACCTTTATTAAAACGTTTTCCTTTCTGATCTCCAAGGAGGAATTAACTTATACAGTCAATCTGTATTAGTTTAGTGATCCATAAAGAGTGGAAGTGAGAGTTTAGAGTGAAGATATAAAACTGCTTGCTCTAAACCATTCAAGTTGAAACACTTGATTGAAATGCCAAATTCTCATTTAGCAATAGACATACCTTGAACATGAGCATGCTGTGGTATCAAGGTTAGCTTAATGGCAACAGAAGAGCTAATTTCAAATTCCAGAACTACCAAACAAGGGTTCGAAGAAAACTTAGAACAAGTAAAGACATACACATCAATTTTGGATGGATCCTGCAACCAGGGGAAAGCACTGTAGAGGAACACAAAATGTGTCTTCAGACTCACACCAAGTCACCAACTCATGTCTAATGCAATTGGCTACATTCATCAATTTTACAAGAATTGCCCTTATCCATATTGGGAAACATAGTATCAGAACTGCTATATAGATCAATAAATCAATACCAGCAATGCAAAGAATCTAGTCTTTGGAATCAAATCCTATATGACTAACTACAAGTATCTCATCTGTATCCGATTTCCAAGGATTATATCGGATACAGAAGAAAGTTATTTGGTTTAGTCAATGAAATACTGTGCTAACTGATAGTCTGTCTAATAATTTAACAGACAGTACATGAAATAATTAGATCTAGCCAGCCTACGTTGCTCCGACTCTTCAAAAAAAATATTGTTCATATATAGCAAATTTATTGCAAAAGCATATTTATACAGTAGCACCAAAACCTTAAGCGCAGAGGTTAATGCAGATATTATATAGAGAGTGTTTAGAACCTACGGTGGTTCCGAAAGTGATGGAGCGTTTGGTAAGAGCAGAAGCCAGTTGAGAGCAACGGCGATAAGTCTGAAGCCAAGTGTATTGAACAGAGCCATGAATTAATGATTTTCTGTTAGGATAAATCATGGCGGCCCTTTCCAAGAAGGATAAGGGCGTGAGAGCTGTGTAGTTCGCCGCATTCTTTGGAAGATGATCGATATCTCTCTCCACCACCATTCTCTCTCCCTTTGGACTTTTACCACAAGAGAAGATGATGAGTTTGAGAGTTTAAAATATTACTAATAATATATGTGTGATGACCGAACGTTTGATTTTCTCGTCCTTTTAAATTGGATAGGTTGGCTATGGTGATGACTGAGTATTCTTGTTTAATCAAAAGATTCAAAGTTGTACACTAAGTAGTGGCCGTGCACTGACCAACTATATATTAATTATATGATAAGCATATATTCGTGATATACTAAATATAAAAGTGTAATTTTCCTAGATATTCAATCTCATGTTTGAAAAATTATCTAGAATATCACTTATGTTTGTTTTCGAATTATAATATCACTCAATTTTATCTATTTTTTCAAATTATATTTGACATAAAAAATACATTATCACTCTCTTAGTAGGATGTCATGTCACATATTTATTTCTTTATTAAAAATCTTATGCTTTAAACTTATTTAAACGTTAGGTTGCAATACGTTTTTATAAAAATATTGTTTTCTATTTATGTTTTTTGAAAATGTTTTGTTTTTTAGATATGTAAAGATAATTTTTAAAAATGAATGGAAAAAAAGTACTCCTATTATTACAACTAACTACTAATGGACTGTTTTAACTATTTTTTAAAAATAAGTTTTTTTTAATTTTTTAATGATATAATTATTTTTGCTATAAGTTTTTTAATTAATTTTTTAAATAATAATTATACTTTTTTTATGGTGCATTTTTTATTTTCCTATTTAGATAGATATTTCTATATTTCATTTTGTGGAGCATTCCCTAAAATCACCGAAAGTGTGATAAATATAAATAGACATTACAACTTCTTTTTTTTTTTTATAAAATAATTCAATTTTCATTTTTCATTTTTTAACCTTAAAAATTGAAATTTGAAGCATTTAAAGATCTTTCATTTTTTTTGAATAAAAGCCATTACTGTTTTTTATTTAAAAAAATAGTTCAATTTCATTTTTTCCCTTTGAAATTGAAATTAGAGTCATTTAAAAATCATTCATTTTTTACCGTTAATTTTTTTTTTAACAAAAGAACTTTCATTTTCTATTTAAGATAGCTATATTAAAATTCCAGTTCTATTAATTGTATATTTAGAGCATATTTAAAATGATTTTTGAAAAATAAAAATTCTTGAATATTTGTGGTGCTGACATTTGACACTTTTACTTCTCCTATTATATATATAGATAGATTTTTTTTTAAAAAAAAATAGACAAACCCACATATTATACCCAATAGAAAAAATTACATTAACAACTGTAATATGAGCTCCTGCGATTCTTCAAGAAAATATGTGGGTTCCTCCGGTTCTTTAAAAGAATTAGAAAAGTATTAACAATAAATTAAAAAATGTGAAATGACACCCTAGTAGGAGAGATTTAATGTATTTTTTTGTGTCAAGTATATTTTAAGGAAAACAGGCAGATTTGGGTGATATTGTAGTCTTAAAACAAATATAAATGATATTACTAGGTAATTTTCCAAACATGGCTGACTGACTATCTAGGGAAATTACTCAATATAAAAAGATAAGGTGATATGACTTTTATTTATATTTATTTTTTTCCTTGACTTCTTTTTAATTTGTTTATTTTACTTTTAATATTTAAAAGAATCTATATATTTAATTACTCAATTTTGTATCTATCACTATACTATATGATTCTTTCACTTTCAAACCTTCATAATTTTTAGGCCATTATGCAACAAGTTACATACAAACAAGATAATGCTCACTTCCTTGAGCTTTCCTATGTATTTGTCTTTTTGAGGTTCTCTCTGTTTCATGACAATAAAAAAAAGGAGAATTTGCATAAATTCTCTGTTTTAATTAAGATTTAATTATTAAGATATATTCTAGTCTATAATATTATATATTTTATCAAATTTGGTGCCTCTAGATATCTTTATGTATATGTATCTCAGATACGTGGGATAAAATTTAGGTGTAACTTATTTTGGATATATTATATCCAAGTGGATTTGTGTGTATCTTAGATAAATAACAACCATTTCTCGCCTCTCTCCCATTTCGCTTGCCACTCTCTCATGTATATGGTACCCCAGATACATGCGAATGATACATACAATCTAGTGTGGTTCACATATATCTGGATACACGAATCTCACCGTCTCTCTCTATTTTTGTATATTTAATAGGAAAAATACATGTATTTTAAGTGTGGATTTGTAGAAAATCAATTAGTAGTAATGATACATAATATTTTAAAAAGGAAAAAGAGAAAAATGTCTTAAACTATGCGAAAGGAACAAAAATGACCTCCTTTGTAGTTTGATCCAAAAAAGCCTTGCAATCAATACTTTGGTATAAAAACATCTTATTGTTATTTGATGGGTCAAAAATGCTCTTTCTAAATGAATATATTGTTTATTTCCTTTTTTAATACATTCTTTTTTCTGTTACTATTTTTTAAATTTACAAATACTTATCTTTCTTCAATTCAGAAAAAAATAAGAAATGAATTTTTCTTATATTTTATTATAATTATTTTTATGATGGATATACCCTGATCATATATAATATGTAGAAAGGGTACATAAAGTTATTCTATTTTAATTATTGATAAAATGAGATTAAGAAGAAAAAATATATGCCTACATGTTTATTTGTTAAAGTGATTTTGAAAGAAAGAAAACAAAAACAATGTTCTGCAATAATATGTTAGTTAGGAAGGAAATATGTTTTAAAAGAAAAAAAAATAATATTTTTATTCAGAAAAGGACATTTTTGACCTATTTAGTAACTATATGAGGATTTTTGAACAATGTATTGACTACAATGATATTTTTGAATCAAAATATTGAAGACAATGATTTTTTGGACAAGGTATTAACTACAACGATATTTTTGAATTAAAATATTAAGGACAATAACATTTTTAAGTCAAATTATAGATAGAGAGTAATTTTATTCCTTTCTCATAATTTAAGGATATTTTTTACTCTTTTGCCTTTTAAAAATATATCTATGGTATTGAAAGATGCCTAATGATGTCGATTTTCCATAAAAATAATACAACAATCTATTTAAAGTACTATTATTTTCTTAATTATTTATTTTAAAAACCATATTGAACATAACACACCATTTCATTTTCATAACTTATATTCTAATTATTATATAGTATTTAAAGCCTAAAATTAAAGTCAATTTTGATTTCTTGATCGTTATTGTTCTTTTCTCCTTCCCCTAATTCATTATTATTAATATATATTAGGATCTGTATGGGCATGCGATTTGAAATCATGATATGAAATCATAATATAAAATCATGAGATAAAGTAAATAACTTTTTTGAACATGTAATTTGAATTTTTAATATTATATATATTTTTTTCATAAACATAAAAAAAACTTCATAAATTGTAAAACTATTAAAATTGTCTCAAGTTTTTATACTATCTTACCAAATAAGCAAAAACTTAAAATAGCAGAATACACTATCACAAAGCCATTCTAAAAAATTACAACATTTATCGATAAAACTTTTATTCAATAAAAAAAAATTAGAAATTGAACATTGGTTGGTAAATACATTTTATAAAAAATAATGAATTTTGTGAATAGGAATAGTAATGTAGGAATTGATTTGAAGTAATACACAATTTTGTGTAGATGAGAATAATTGTAGTTCAATATAAATGACTTAAAAAGTAATGATATGAATTTTAAATATTTTATTTACATATGAAATAAATGGTTAGTAAATATAAGTGATGGAGTTTTTTTTTTCTTTTTTCACAAAATATAAATTTGTAGATCAATTTTTATACTTAAAATATCTCAAATCATATTTTTTTAAAAATTAAGATTTCAAATGCTAATTTTATCTCATGATTTAATATGAGGATATAAAATCACATTCCTATATTGTAGATAGGAGACAAAAAAACTAAATCCTATCTACCCGACATATTATTCTTGCCACTTTAGGGGGAGCTAATGTTCTATAGGATTTCAAAGTTTAATCCAAGTATACTAATGAGGTCCACTATATTTATATTTTGCATATATATAGTCACATTTGTTTAGTTATATTCATGTCTTAGACTTTATTTGTTTGTATTTAATAGAGGTTTGAATTTAAATGATTTAGACCTATTATTTGAAGCATTAAATGTACAACATATCTAGATCAAGACTTAGAATTTAGTATATAACACACAAAAGAAGTTCCATTATCTCACCACTCATCTAGATTTCCACAAAATAATTATTGGAAAAATTACATAAATTAATACATTTTTAAAAATAATTACTGATTTTAGCGATACTTTTTGTTTATTACCATTATAGCAATATTGTGATGAATCTGTAATATGTATTAAAAGTGAATTATGTATGCAAAATATTTGAATTATAATTGTTTTTGAAATATATTATATTTGTTTGGTAAAAAATTGTCACATTGTAATATAAGTATATTAAAATGTGTGATAAATGTATTATCTATCATTAAAACTTGTATTATATTTGAATAATAAATTTATCTTTGTAGTATGTATTAAACTTGTATTATAAATGAATTAAAAGTGGTCAAGTGAAAAAAAAAGCTATTGCTATAAATGGTAAATATTTTTTCATTATAGTATATTTATGTAAGTTTTCCATAATTATTTTTGTATCTCAATTTATATGGCACACTTAAGCCTGTTCACGAAAAAAAATGTCACATTTTTTCAAAGTCTTATTTTATTCTATTAGGATGTCTTATAGGATTAGAATTTTATTTTATTTTTTGATGTTTTCATATCTCACACATTACACATCTTAATTAATTTCACGAGATATGTGCATTACTATCAACAATTATAAGATAACTCTAACCATCAAAGCTAAGAAATCACTTAAATTTTTTATCTATATTCGGATTTTAATTTTAAACCTCAAAATTTCAACCAACTTGGTTGACCACCGGGCCAAATCAACGCTTATAGCATCACAACTTTAGGGGATTCAGCAGGTACCACAACTAGAGCAGCAACGGGCAAACTACCCTCTGTTTCTAATTTAATTATTTTGTTTTAATTTGACAAGATATTAAAAATAATAATTTTGAATTAAAGATACTCAAAAGGTTCCATTTAGTCATGCGATATGGTATCATGGTATGTAATCATAAGATGAAATTGAAGTTTTGTTTGGACATGCGATATGAAAATTTTGTGTTGTATATTTTTTTCATAAACATAAAAATCTCATAAGTTGTAAAATTATTAAAATAGGCCCAATTGTTTTCAATCTTATCAAATAAAAAATTATAAAATCGCATAATAAGTTATTACAAAGGTATTTATTCTCCTCTCAAATAATTGTTTCATCTAGCTTTAATTTAATTTAAAAAAATTGAGCATAAATTGTAGTGTACTAGTTTTAATTATAGTACGAATAATTTCCTCAAGTTGAACTTGCATTTCTCGATCATGTGGCTGAGAAGATGAACCAACATTGTTACTTTGAGTCATTTGTTGGTCAATATCATCCGCAACCATATTTTCATGTTTATAGACCATGAATATTTCATCACTTTAACAACCGGTCGTTATTAGTTAAAGTGACTATATGTTGATGAGAATAATAAATTTTATGTCGGTGAGGATAATAAATTTTAGAAAGTAATAATGTGATTATAAATTTTATGTATATATATGTTAGTAATACAAATGTGAGGTTATTTTAACAAAATATAAACTTGTGGATCAATTTTTATATTAAAATGTCTCAAATCATGATATGGAATCACCATGTAATTCCATATCATGTTTTTTTTAGAGAATATGGAATCACATCTCATGGTATGAAATCATGAGATAGAATCAACGTAAAATTGCATGTCGAGACGCTGATTTCATCTCACGATAGCTAAACGCCTATTTAGAAATTAGAATATATCAAAGGGCAAATTACACCAATTGTACATTAAGTTAAACTTCTTATCAAAAAATGAATAAAAAAACTACTCGTTACATAAAATGGTCATTTGGCATTTTTAGCTATAAAAATGGGCCTTTCCGCATTTCTTCTTCTTCTTGTGCTTATGCGCCGCTTATCCTCCTTCATTGCTTATCCTTTTTTTTGAAGAAAAAAAATTGACTTACCATAAATGTGAATCCTTTCTAGTGAATTATATATAAAAAAACTTGAAACATTATTATAATTTCATGTATAGCATTTGGGGCTGCTTAGAGGTGATTTCAAGTAGATTGTGATTGAAAAATTACTGTATACTTTATATATAGTTAGGATGTACTTAATTTCTTTAGTATTCTTAATGTATAGTCAATGTATTTTTCATGTATAAATATATGATATTTATATATTTTCTATGACTTTTGAAAAATTATAACATATATACCCTGTATATACTTTCTATGACTTTTGACTACTACTTATATAATAAAATATGGTCATATTTGTTGTAAGCTAAATATTTGAAACTAACACAATATTAATTGTATTTTTATCTTGTGAGTCTTAAACATGTCATCTGAAAAGTTATAATGAAAAAAAAAGTTTTTCCTGCTATTCTAATACGCGACTTCCTCTCATTCTATTTAGAATTATATCCTCAGTAATATGAAGTCTTGTCATGTCATGCCTAATCAATTCTCTCCCTATGTCCCTATCTTTTTCGGTCTACTTCTACCCCTCGACATACCTCCTACAACTAGTCTTTTGCACCTTCGCAGTAGCGTGTCAGCAAAACTTCTTTGCACATGTTCAAATCATCTCAATTTCGTTTTTCTCATCTTGTCCACCACATATGTCACAACACCTTCTTCCAGATGACTTTATTCCTAATCTTATCATTCTTAGTGTGCTCAAACATTCATCTCAACATCTGCATCTTCACAACATACATCTTTAAACATTTCAAGAGTGTTGACCTGTCAACATTCCACCCATAAACTAAAAATGATCTAACCACCACGATATAGAACTTATTACTCACTCTATTCTATCTTTTGTTTTTCTTTGGTACAATAAAAAAATAAAGAAACTTAAAAATGTACATAAATAACAACGGTAAGTTCACTAGGAGAACAATTTTTTTAATCTTCAAAGATACTTTAAAAGTATGTTTGGCCAAATGATTTAGAGGTTAAAAGCATGCATGTATAGCTTGACCGCATGTGAGAAAAAAAAGAGATGCAATAATGATTTTATTAAGCCGGAGTATATCGAATCGAACTGAATTTTTTTTAATATTTTGATTTTTGGTATATTTGTAACTTTACAAATAAAAATGAATAGGATGATACATTTTTATTTAAGACGACCAAGAATAAAAATATAATTTCATTCTAACAAAAATTTATTAAGAGAGATAAAAAGAAAAAAAATAATTCTAGAAATATCTTTCTATATAGATGTGAATGATGATCGAAGGTAAACATGTAACTTCACTCTAACAAAAGTCTAACAAGAATGATAACAAGAGAACTAAATAGTTCTTGAAACATCTTTAGTTATTGTTGTTACTATTAACTCTTTTTGTTATTACTTTACTTTTTCTTGCTCTAATTAATATACCTAAAAAGGAATAAGTGTGATCGTAAATTAGTAATATATATTAGATTGAAATTAATAAATAAATGAAATTGAGTTTCAATATTTAAAATATATATTTTAAAAAAGTAGGTCATTATGTTTATTTGTTAAACACCTATAAAACAAGTTTTAAATGTATTCAGAAATTGATCTATAAATGGATCAATAGATTCCATTTTAGATAGTCCATGAAATTATTAATATATTGAGACTCATAAAGTTAATTTATTCTCTTGATGATTTTCAAATAAAATAAAAAAATAATATCATTAAATTAATTATTTAATTCGAATATATTGTTTGACACGATATTAAAATAATCACTGAAGCATGTGATATTTTATTATTATTTTTTATCATGTTTATTTGAAAATGTCATAATTTTTTTTCTTTTTGAAAATTAATTAATTTCTATTATAAATATATATAATTTTATAATATTGAATCCGTAAACGAGTTTTTTATTAATAATATTATATTGAAACAGATTAAAGGGTGGTTTTTAGTTATATTGTCGTCATCTCTGTTAAGATTGCCTATTAAATTGTTAAGTGAAATTTTTATATATGACATATTATAATAATATTTTTAAGTTATAGCAGTAGAATTAGACTTTCAAGTCATAACATTAAAAATTTCGGGTTATAATCAATTATTAAAAAAATATTGTATTTCATAATTGAAAACATTTGTTTCTAAAAAGATAAGAAAAGAAACTGTTTCTGATGAAAAAAAGGTAAAAAAATCGGAAAGATGATTGTCAATTAAATTTAAATTGATTATAGAAGATTATTAAGTAGCATGAGTTAAGGAAATTCAAAAATAAAATTAAAAAAAGAAGATAATTAATAATGCCATAAATTAATGGATTCAAAACAAAATAAGAATATATGTTTTCCTTTTTTTTTTTCACTCAATCACTAATAATTAATAAAAAGTAGATTTTATTTTATTTTCAAACGTACTAAATCAGTTAAAATTAACTTAGATATTAGATTTTTTTAATTCAAACATTTCTCACTCCCTCAATTATTTTTGTGATTGTTGTCATTTATTACTAATTTCAAAATATTTTTGGTTCGAAAATCTTTATTTTGTGATAATGGACGGATTCTTATTGATATTAATAAAACATGATGGTAGATGAGATCCTTCTGGTTAGTATTTATTGCAATTTATTATTTGTATTTTACTGTACCTTCAGTAAAAAAAAGTTAAAGAACAATGAAACTGTAAATGAAATTTTTTGAATTTTGATAATGTATAATAAATTTAAATTGTGTTTTTTATGAACCTTCATTTGTTTCATATTAAAGAATAATTTTCGTGAAAATTTGTATAATTGATGTTATGAGTTTTTTTTTTTTAAAAAAAACTGATTTGTATATCGTAAACAAAATGAATGTGACAATTTTATATTTATATTTGAATGATTTGATTATATTTTTTCGTTATACTGTATGAAACAGTGATGATAATATCGTTATAAATTTATGAAGTGTGTGTAAAAAAATAAATCTATGAAATGTGTTTTATGGTATGAATTTGGTAGACTGTTTGGAATGACATTGGTATGAATAAGTATTGACGAGTGTCTATAAATTTGAGTAATAAGAATGAAGTTGTGCATGAAATTTGTATTAGATTTGGTATGACATTTGAATATAAATATTATTCCTTTGTATTATGTACAACAGGTTAGCAAGGAGGTTGCCAATGATTTCACATCTTGAATTTATGAGGATAACAATTCAAACATAGATTTATAAGCACAAAAAGGAGGCTTCAAAAATTAGATCAGAGCTAAAAAAAGTGATCTTGAGCTCCCAAAAATGATAGTTTATTTGTTTAAAGGATACAAATTTTTATTTTATTTTGTCTTTTGGACTCATATTTTGTTTTGATTGTACAATATATTCATAATAATTCAATAATATTTATTGACAATGCATATCAAATATATACATAACTGATATCAAATGCATTTAAACTAAGTGTTTAATACACCGTTCATGTTTTATACAAGATTCATTTAGTAATCATACTAATTGTGTACTGCTGGAAATAAAATTCATGTTGTTTAATATAGGGAAAATACCCAAGTACCCCCTCAACCTATGCCCGAAATCCCAGAGACACACTTATACTATACTAAGGTCCTATTACCCCCCTGAACTTATTTTATAAGTAATTTTCTACCACTTTTTTGCCTACGTGGCACTAGTTTGAAAAAAAAAGTCAACCATCATTGGGCCCACAAGATAGTGCCACGTAGGTCGAAAAGGGGTAAAAAATTATTAATAAAATAAGTTCAGGGGGGTAATAGGACCTTAGTATAGTATAAGTGTGTCTCTGGGATTTCGGGCATAGGTTGAGGGGGTACTTGGGCATTATCCCTTTAATATATAAGGTATTGCTCATATTAGTGAACATTATATAAGGTAATTATGATATGTATTTGGTGTCCATTTGGTATGCAACCTAATAACGACTGATATTAATTAATCTATATTAGTATGAGTATTAATTTGGTATCCGTGCCCTACTCTAAATCAAAATAAAAAAAGACGTAATTGATATTGATGCAAAATTTAATGATTTTTCTTTTAAATTATCAGATTCGTTTCTTATAGTATTTATATAGATTGTCTATCAATTTCATACATCTTTACCATACTTAAGTCCTTACTTGTCAAGACAATATAATTTACAATTAGTATTAAGTTGGTATCTATAAGGTGTCCAACTTGAATAAATATAAAACAACATGTAATTTGAGGTTATTATAAAATATATTGATCACTATTTTACATTTACATAATCATTTCTTCAAGATATTTATATAGGTTGTATACCAACTTCATTCAGTTTTTATTTTTTGTGTTAGAATATGAAGTAAAAAATCAATCATGTATAAATTTGGATATCAAAAGTATACAGTTTGGATACCAATTATTACACAGAGTTAGTTCACGAACTCTAAATTGGTATTCATTTTGTTTCAGTTTAATATAACATCTCGTAACTTGAAACAACTAAGTTTAAGCTAAGAGACCAAGAATAATCATTTTTGAAAATAAATAGGGAAATCTGGTCATTTTCAGACGGCCATAACTTCCAGTTAAGAAGGAGTTAGGGTGAGCTCTTTGTATGGATGAAAAGCTCTTGGGAAGATCTTTCCAATGGGGCCAAGTTTGCAAAATTTCGAGGTTGTATGAGAGAGATATGACTTTCAGACGTTGGGTTGTTAGACAGAGGAAAGTCCAATCCGAATTTGTTAAGGGTGTTTAGTCTTTTCCTTAACCTATAATTTAATTTAGTTTTTGGGTAATAAGTTAGGGTCCAAGATGATCCCATTCAGTTTACGCATTTAGAAAACAAATTAGGTTTTGAGAGAAGAGAAAAGAACAGGAGAAAAGAGGAGAAATGAGAAGAAGAAGCAAGAACGCCAAGAATCATTCCGTAAATTTCGTCGGGGGCAATCTCTTTAAGGTATGTGGGTTCTTTTGTGTTGGATTACTTCACTCACACACCAATTTATTTCAAATCAGCAAATTTATGGGTTTATTTCATGTTAGAAGTTAAGATCTTGAAAGAAATTTTCGATTTCTTGTTGATTGGATTGTTGGCTGTCATTATTGGTTTGATTCTTGTTTCTTCGACTTATTTTGAGTGAAATTCAGTAGATTTTGATAATACTAGGGGTTTCCAGCGTTTAGTAAAAGAACTAGAAAATTTTGGAGAGTTTAGAGATGGAAAACGAGTTGAAGAATTCGTCAACCGCACCTGGGTAGGGGCAGGCGCGCCACGCCTGCAATACGCAAGAAACTGGCCTCAGTCAACCAAAGCTTGGCGCGCTGCGCCACCAGTGCACCAGAACCAGGCCTTAGTCAACTGAGGCTGGCGTGGCGCGCCAGCAGTATGCCCAACCCGACGTTTTTCGTCTAGTTTTCATAGTTTAGCCCTTGTAAGTCCTTTCAAGGTACATTAAACCCTTCCGAAGATTCTAATTACTTCAAATGATTTCTAAATACCTATAAATCATCAAACAACTCAAGTCAAAACCTTGAATCCATAATCTATTCAAGGAAAGTTAAGACTAAAAAGTCAAGAGAGCTAAGAAGTTAAGTCTAAAGCTATGAATTAAATTTTCTTCAGGTTTCCAAGGGTCTTGTCTAAACATTTTAACTTCGTTTCAAGGCTCATGTTTCGAGGTAAAGGAAGAGTAAATGTTAAAGTCTTTCACAAATGTTTTCACTTTAATTTAAGACTTAAAGTTCAGGTTGAGTAAGAGTAAAGTTGAGTTATTTTTCAAGAATTATATAGGGAACTAAGTAGTCCCTCAGAGCTTAAACAAAATGTTTCAAACTTTTGAGAAAAAAAGGAAGCTAGACTTCCACAGAGCCTATGACTAGTTTTAATAGAAGAAGGGGAAACTATGATTTTCAAGAGAGCTTTTTAAAAGCTAAGTTTTGAGCACTAATCTCAAATCACAGAATCAGTATGTTTTAAAAACATAAGAGCATATATATATATATATAATATATATATATATATATATATCCTTTTCCTTTAGTGTTACTGTGTCGGAACGTGAAACTCCGATCCAATTATATCGTATCGGAACGTGACACTCCGATCCAATTATATCGAATCGGAATGTGACACTCTGATCCAATTATACCGTGTTGGAACATGATACTCCGGTCCAATTATATCGTGTCGGAACGTGACACTCCGATCCAATAATGTCATTAATTTTATCATTTATTATAACCACTTGCAATTCATTGATAATATTTCATCAAGCCTTCTTTATTCAAGGCATCACTTCGATAAAGAGGGTTCAAGATTATAAATTTCACGGTCTCAGGATTTCAAACCAATCACAAAACACACAACAAAGCGACACAATCACATAATCAAGTACATAGAAAACTTCACAATAACATTCAATGTATATCAATCACTATTAAGAGTTTACTATCAAATAACATAAACCATAACCTACCTCCACTAATTAACCGGAGTCAAACAAGTCTATTCCCAATGTTTTTCTTTTCCTCGTGCCTTGCAACGTTTCCAACATAACAAGTATACAATATTTGTAACTAGACACACTTAATTGTATATCAAGTTAAAACCTTGATCTCAAATAATAGGCCAAATCCTATATTTCTTGACTTCAAGCCTAAGACCAAGACTATATTCCTCGAAACAACTTAATCCAATGATATTCATACTATATAATGCACTTAATATTTAATTACTTATCTCAATATACTAAAACTAAATTTAGTATATGATAATAAAATAATAATATAAGAACAAAAATATGAAATGCAAGCCACTGGATTACGAAAACCAGTGGCACGCTAGCGTCCACCTAAACTTCAATTATGACCTTAGTAATCGAATTGATTAACAGTTCCAACCAATATTTTAGTTGATGATCATTAATGGTTGGTCATAACTTTTCAATTACAGTGCACTTCAAATAGTTTTCAATTCCATAATATAATCTACTACTACATTCGGCCTTAATTTTTATATTAATATGCAGACTCATATAAAAGCAACACCTCAATCATCTTATCCCTAACATTATAGTAATAATAATATAAATGCATGCCTAACAATTACACCCTCAACCCAAATTTCAATCTTAACATCACTAATCAAATCAATGCCTCAATCATTTGGTAATCATTACCCATGATTGCAGGCAGATTATTGCGGAAGTAACATATAGCCAAACGTATAAATACTTTGGCCAACATCACTTTTCCCTTTTTCCCATCTAATTAATATAGTAATTAAAATATTACATCAACTCATACATGAATTAAACGTAATAAGATTATACCTAATGAATGATAATTTGAGGCTTTCCTCTGCCTCTCGCGTAGGTCTTCTATTTAGTCTTCTTGCCTTTTTTTATTTCTACACTTCTACAGATTATTTTACCCTAATTATAATACATGCTTAATTATAAAAATAGGGAAAGTGGTCCACTAACAATTTCAATATTATCTTCTTTAGCCACCAACTAACTCAAATCTGATCAAACTGGCTTGGAGTTATACATATCAAATCAACATCCCTCAACCCGTAAAAAAAATTAATAATCGAAGCCATCATTCTATAGTTAGCTTGCACTTTTAATATAAATTATATTGCTCAACTTTTCCCAGGCTAATATTTACATGCTAAAATGCAATTCTCAGGCAGGCACGTGTTTTAACAGGTGCAGACAATTACTATGGAATCCTTTTCAAATAAACTGGGACTCATCCAGAGCTGGCCTTGGAGTGAGGACAGAAAACCTTGGGCCAGAAGTGTGAGGTTCTTGTCTTGCGAGACTTGGCCTCAAGCATCCAGACATACGCTGTGAACAAGCCCAACACCCAATGTGGCTCATCCCATCGTTTCGCTGCAAATAGATGTAATTACTCTAGATCTTCAAATTTCTTAACTAATCCTTCACTGGCTCTTCTAAAGTTTAAAACTTGGTTCATCTAAAACCCAAATTACAATAATGACCCATTTTTTTTCCTTCTAATAACCATGGTATCTGGACCAGCTTGCACCTCAACTAATTCCTGGGGAAATTGCTACCTCACTTCTCATCATCACTAGTATTGGGTAGCTCTGGTCACCAATGCTTGGACAAATGTGAAGAATTCGTCTAGACTAGTGTTTTAGCCTCTGCTGAGGCTCGAATTATAATACTAAACATATTTCAAGATACAATTTACTTGAAAATTCTCCTTCACATATAATAGTGTATGGCTTGTTTATTACCACATGTTTCGAAAGTTATTCTTCCTTTCTTAAACTCCATGTCCAATCGAACCACCACATAAATTCAAAGGGAGGGAGTACATGTTTATATATACCAACCTTGTCTGGCGCTCCCTTCGATCCACTGATAAGGATTTCTGCCCTGCAAAATGTTTCATATTAGGACCCACTAATAGCATGTTTGGCTAAGCTTCCAAAATCTCTTATAGAGAAGTGTTTTTCAAAAAAAAAAAAAAATTACTTTTGGAGAGTAGCAATTTGTGTTTTGCTGATCAATTTGAAAATCACTTTTGTCAATATTAGAGCAGTAATGGACTATTACTTGCATGATTCTTTGATTGACAAAATTGAGGATCCTTTTCTACCAATAACGCATCCCATTTTCCCGGGTGGCACATCAAGTATGGACAAGATCTCGTCTTCTAAAGTTTCTCTTTCCACATTGAGGAACTCTGATAAGACTAATCACATTTTCAGCAGAAATGCACCAACATAGTATTGGTTAAAAATGTCTAGAAAATTGATAAGCTACAGACTTTCACAAATTAAAAATCAAAATTCATGTATTATTTTTGTTGGAATTCTACCCTCCTGAATTCTTCAAAGGAACACGTACAAATAACTAGTTTGCTGCTTGCTTGAAAAACTTAACAGTAATTAATTTGAACAACACTTTGTATTATTTGTAAATTTCAAGTAATACAAAGATTACAACGCTTTTAGCTCTCAAGGAATTATAAACTCTAATTCCTTCTACTCAAAGACAAAAAACTACTCCCTAGTTTTCTATCTTCTCAATGCTTTTCAAGTACTATAACTTGTCAAGCAAATCTACTACCTAGATTGTAAACAAGACTCTTGAATACAATCTTTACAACTTTATCACTCAACTCGCAGCACTCAAAAGACTTTAACAAAACTCTCTCAACCCTCTTGATCGTGTTTTGAAGTTCTCTCTTTGTAAGTGCGCAAGTTTTTCTGATCAAAATAGCTCTCTTTTTATAGACCAGAAATTCAGCCAATCCTTGTACAAATCAACTTGTATTTGTCTTCTACAAATCCTTGTTGACTTCTACTAACTCTTTTACTCAAAACCTTATTGTACTCAAATTTGTTTTTAGTAGTTTTCCTTAACCAAGTAAACTACTCTAAACAAAAAGTACATATAATTTACCATCTAAAACTAAAGCTACTCATACGCCGCCTCGTACGCCGCCACTTACACACCTGCTGCATTGTTTCACTGGAACATGTTGCATTACCTGTTCAATACAATTTTGCCATTTTCAAAATCTCAAGACTAACAAATTCCCCCTTTTTGACTATGGCAAATAATCAGCTTGCATTTGAATAGGTACACAATACATCAATCAACATATAGAACACTTTAATATCATATGCACATCTGCAGGCTGCTTCCCCCTTTTGCCATTAGCCAAAAATTGAAAACCAAAGTACATGCATACTAAAATAGAGCATCAGACAAAGTCATTAGTGACATCAAGAGTTAGACATCAAACCAAAATACATACAAAAATAGTAATGTCTACTTCAGTCTTTAACTAGTCAAAACAAAAAATTATAAGATAATGCATATATGAGGATTGATTAAACAGAGGGTGCCATAGAGGTGGAAGAGTTTGAAGATCCCTTGGTTAGCAACCCCATGATACTTTGTAGATGCCCATAATTCAATTCTCTTTCTTGATGTAACACAGCCTGAGTTTGAGTGAGTTCTTCCTTAATCCTGCAGTTCTCAGCAATCAATGCCTCACGTTCCAATTTATGAGCAATCTGAATCTGTTCCATTTCTACTGAGTGAGCCTTTTTTAATGCTTCCATCTCCTTTTCTACAGCAGTAAGAGAAGCCCTCAACCGTTGAGTTTTCACATCAACCCTTTTAGACGTTCCAGGCATGTTCATGTAGTCCACCTTCCCTATGACATCAGAAATGGTTTGAATCTGCCACTTCTTTACAGGCACACCAAAATGTTCAAATACTTGTCCCAACCAAAATCCATAAGCCAAACCCCTTTTCTTTTTATCCAGCTTGGACAAACTATGTATATGACTCATTATTAGGATCGGCAAGTTTATTTGAGTCCTAGGACAATAGTAAGTCCATAAGAGCAAGATCCAAGTAACATGCTTCAGTCCTTTTTTGCTTTCTTGGCAGAAGAATTTTGTGAACTACATTAAACAACATCTGATGTAAAGGTAACATACATCCCTTGTCAACACTAGAATATTCAGATAGAGTAGGATCATTTGAGAATCGCCTACATATGTCAAGTTGAGAGGTGTTACCCTCTAAAGGAGGCCAATCCTTCTTGACATAGTGACCCCATCCCCTGTTAGGTATCCTAAGTATTGAAGACAAAGTCTCAGCAATAATTGTAAAAGAAATACCAGACACAATACTAGTAATTGCGACGCAGTTCCTGTTGCATTGATATAAAATTCTCTGGTTTCTACTCTACCCATTTTACGCCTAAAGGATCCTTGAAGCATCAGTTCTGTCCATCCTTGTTCTTGTAAGATGATTACTAACTCATCCATCTCACCACCCCCAAAACCAGAAATTACTCTCCCCCTAATCACACTCCTCTTCTTAAAGGCTAATACTATTGCATGGTAATCACTATCATCCAAATCATGAAATTTTGATTTGGATGAAAATTTTTTCCGTTTCTGACTATTCACTGTATCTGCTACAAAGTTTAACGATGAAGGAGACTTACGCTTTCTTGTGCGAATTTTCTTAGTCGACTGAGCCAAAATCTCTGCTTCTGGAGTACGTTGTACCGATCTAGTTACTCGCATTGGTACCTTTGCCGGTAGAACAGAGTGAGATTCTTCTGGGGTTTCAGGAAGAATCGTAGCAAGAGGTTTGCAAGAAGATGAACTTCGTTTGGAACAAGTTCTGATTTGGGAAAGCATTTCAAGCAAAGTGATATTTTCATCATCGGAACTATTTTCCCGGTCCTGTGACGAACATATGTTCCCCCTCACTTCGTGCACTCATATTTTCTTTCTCCAACCCTTGACTTCTCTCTTCCCCCCTGAACTAATGCATCTTCCATAAGAGACCATCGAGTTACGCCGGTCAAATCAATGTAGAGAATGGCTGGTAGGGCGTGTAGGCTTTCTTGAGTATCAAAGGGAATTATGGCTAGTGAGAGATTGGAGGACATGGCCATTTTTTCTCAACAAACACAGTGTGGATTCTGGGATTTCAAGGGTTTGAGAGAGAATGAGAACAATCGGAGAAGAAAGAGAGAAGGGAACTGAGTTTTAAGAGGAATTATAGGGAAGTGTAAGGGTTTTATCTGAGAATGGGAACAGGTATGACTTGAAAGGTTTTTGCAGGTTTTGAATTGGCGGTTGTGATTTGTGATGATGATTTTTTTTCCATTTAATTAAATAAAGGAACGGAATCCAATGCATTGGTCTTATAATTTTTAGTCTATCTTAGATAAGGAGAGTAGACATACCTTTAAGCATGCAATTTTGATTTTGAGAGTCCGATTCCTTCAGCTTCTAATTTCTTAGTTTATTTTCATCATTCCTAGCTCCAGCCTGTTCCTTTCAAAGTGTTCCCTTGCTAATGCCTTTGTGAAGATGTCCGTGATTTGTTCTTCCGTGGTACAAAAGTTCATAGAGATTAAACCTTTCTCCACATTGTCTCTAAGAAAGTGATGACGAATGTCAGTGTGTTTAGTTCTCTTATGTTGTACCGGATTTTTTGCAATGTTGATTGCACTAGTATTATCGCAGAAAATTGGAACTTGTTCAATTTTGAGACCGAAATCACTGAGTTGTTGCTTGATCCATAGAAGTTGAGCGCAACATGACGCAGCTGCTACGTACTCAGCCTCAGCAGTGGATAGTGCAACTGAGTTTTGTTTCTTTGATCCCCATGAGATGAGACACGATCCTAGAAAGTGATCCATTCCTGTAGTGCTTTTTCTATCACCCAAGTATCCTGCATAATCAGCATCCGCATACCCAACTAAATAAAATTTGCTTCCTTTTGGGTACCAAAGTCCTAAATCAGAGGCTCCTTTTAGATATCTGAGAATTCTCTTGACTGCTTGAATATGTGATTCTTTAGGATTAGTTTGGAAGCGAGCACATAATCCCACACTAAACACAATATCAGGTCGACTAGCAGTAAGATACAAAAGTGAACCAATCATGCCTCTATACAGTTTTTGTTCAACAGTATAACCTGTTCCTTCAAGGTCTAACTTAGTGGCTGGGGCTATTGGAGTATCAATTGATTTGGCATCGTCCATTTTAAACCTTTTAAGCAATTCTTTAACATATTTTTGTTGATGAATCCATGTACCTCCAGGTGTTTGTTTTATTTGAAGCCCAAGGGAGTAGTTTAATTCACCCATCATACTCATTTCGAACTCATTGCTCATAAGATTTTCAAATTCTTTTGTGAGGCTCTTATTTGTTGCTCCAAATATAATATCGTCAACATAGATTTGCACGATCAGGAGACCTTTTTCTTTATTCTTGAAGAAGAGTGTATTGTCAATTTTTCCTCTTGAATATCCATGACTCAAAAGAAATTTTGACAATCTATCGTACCATGCCCTTGGAGCTTGTTTTAACCCGTAGAGAGCTTTGTCAAGCTTATAGACATGATCAGGAAAGTCATTATTCTCGAAGCCAGGGGGTTGTTTAACAAAAACCTCTTCTTGTAATAGCCCATTTAAAAAAGCACTTTTGACATCCATCTGATACAATGTGAACTCCATGTGAGATGCGAAAGCTATAAGCAATCTGATTGCTTCTATTCTTGCCACGGGTGCAAAAGTTTCATCATAATCTATCCCTTCTTCTTGATTATATCCTTGAACAACCAGCCTAGCTTTGTTTCTGATTATGGTACCATGTTCATCTAACTTGTTCCTAAACACCCATTTAGTTCCAATTATAGTTCTGTTTGAGGGCTTAGGTACCAGATGCCATACTTTACTCCTTTCAAATTGATGTAATTCTTCATCCATGGCTATAATCCAATCTGCATCTTGAAGGGCTTCACTTATTTTCTTTGGTTCTACCATGGATAGAAATGCATTATGAGCATAATGATTTTTCATTCCTGATCGGGTGGTAATTCCAGAAGAAAGATCGGTGAGCAGGTTTTCCAATGGGTGTGATCCTTGGTATTTGTATTCTTTTAGGGTAGGAGTTGATCTTTCCTTCTCTTGCTCTTCATTAACATCAGGTTGATTTTCATCAGTATCAACTCCTTCATCAGAATTCACTTGAGTTTCAGTTTCTTCTCTGTTTGTTGTGTCAGAGGAATCGGTTTCTTGGACCTGTTCCTGTTCAGAGACATTATGTTCTTCAGCTGATGTGTTACTGACCAACACATCTTCATTAGACATAGTGTTGATTTCATCGAAAATAACATGGACACTCTCTTCTACACACATGGTTCTTTTGTTGAGTACCCTATAAGCTTTACTATGTGTAGAATATCCAAGAAAGATTCCGTTGTCACTCCTAGCATCAAATTTCCCAAGAAGAGTTTTTCCATTGTTATGAATAAAGCATTTGCATCCAAATACTCTAAGATGAGAGATGTTGGGCTTTCTGCCTTTTAATAATTCATATGGAGTTTTTTCTAACAAGGGTCTGGTCATGCAACGATTTATGGTGTAGCAAGCAGTGTTTATTGCTTCTGCCCAGAATTGGTTTGCGATTTTTCTTGCGATCATCATAGTTCTAGCCATTTCTTGAAGAGTTCTGTTCTTTCTCTCTACCACACCGTTTTGCTGAGGGGTTCTGGGGGCAGAGAAGTTATGATCAACTCCATGATAGTCACAATATTGGGCAAATTTTGAATTTTCAAATTCAGTTCCATGATCTGATCTGATTGCCTTTAATTGTTTCCCATATTTTCTTTGAATTTTTCTCATTAGTGAACAAAAAGCCTCAAAGGCATCATCTTTTGCTGCAAGGAATAGTGTCCAAGTGTAATCATCCACTAATACAAACATATATCTTTTTCCCCCTCTACTTTGAACCCTCATTGGTCCACATAAATCCATGTGAATTAGTTCTAAGGAACAAGTTGAGCTTACCATCTGTTTGGACTTAAATGATGATTTTATCTGTTTCCCCAGAGTACACGCTTCACAAACCTTATCCTCCTTGAATTTATTTTTAGGCAGTCCTATAACTAAATCCTTGATTATAAGTTTGTTTAATTGAACTTGGCTAGCATGACCCAACCGTTTATGCCATAACAAGGGATCTTTTTCCAACACACTTAAACACACTAGATTTTTGTCAGAGATAGTTGAGGTATCTACAGTGTAGACATGTTTATCTCTTTTTCCTGTTAGCACTAATTTTTGTGTGTTTAGATTGATTACTTCAACACCAGTGGATCGAAAGATTACCTTGTTTCCTTTGTCACACAATTGAGATATGCTGAGTAAATTGTGTCTAAGTCCTTCCACATAGTATACTTTATCAATTGAATGTTCATCAGATCTTCCAATCTTTCCACAGCCTTTGATTTGACCCTTTTTTCCGCCACCAAAAGCAACCATACCTCCTTTTCCTTCTTCTAGTGAGAGAAACAATGTCTTATTCCCTGTCATGTGTCTTGAGCAAGAACAGTCCATGTACCACTGCTGCTTGCTTTCTCTCACTTCTTCCTGAAAAATTAGAGGTTGGATTTAGGAACCTAGATTAGCTTGGGTTCTTTGTTTTGATCAAAAGGGTGAATCAGATTTCTACGAGCCCACTTGGGCAGACTATTTTTTCTGGGTATGTACCTATTCCTCTAAACAGTTCTATAGGTTCTTGTTGAGTTGTTTTATTCAGTGGCAATTTTGTATTTGGGACAATATTGTTTAGAATGACCAGAGTTACCACAAACGATACAAAACGTAGGATTTCCATTTATGGGCTGTTCATATCCTATTCCGGTTTTGATGTTCCTGTTGTTGTTCCCTAGATGAGTTACTATCATAGAGGATTTTTTCCATTTGTTTGCTCTTTCCAGATCACTTCTTACTTTAGTCAATTCAAGATTTATCCTCTTACAGTTTTCCTTTTCTAGCCTTAAAGTTTTTTTGAGTTTGTCAACCTCAAGCTTTTGGTCAGGCAGTTCACCCTCTTTTTTTTGCCAAGAACTTTAATTTTGAATTCTTAGTTCTTAGTTCCAGATTTTGGGTTTCAAGTTGCTTGATTTTTTCTTGAAGGTCGAGTTTGTTCTTATTGAGATCAATATGCTCAAACTTTAAGCTAGATAGGGAAGCAAGTAGTTGGCTTTTGGTGTTCACAAGTTCTTGAATTGTGTCTATGGATGCAAGCAATAGGAGTGAGAGCTTTTTCTTGGAGAACTTTACTAGCTTATCTTTTAGGTTAAGAAAGTTTACCTCAGTTTCTTCAGAGTCTGATTCAGGTTCAGCGTCTGATTCTTCTATCGCCATCAAGGCAAGGTCTTCAACATCTTCATACATGTCCGAGAACTTGTTCCCCAAGCTGCATACATTGCTTGTTCCTTTTCTTTGTTTTTCTTTTTGTTGAGGAGTTCCTTCCTTTCTTTTTCAGCCTTTTCCTTTTTCCATTCTAATTCCCACATTGGGCAGTCCTTTATCTGATGATCTGTCTTACCACACTTAAAACAACCTCCGTTTTGTGATTGTTCAGGATTTTTTTCTTTCAAGGGTGGTGATTTCTTGGTAGAGTTTAATCCCCTTTTAAAGAGTTTCTTGAAGTTCCTACTTATCAGAGCCAGATCATCGTCATCTATGTCTGATTCGTCATTTTCAGTTGCTTTAAGACCAAGAACTTTTTCTTTATTCCCTTCACCTCTTTTGTCAACATTCATCTCATAGGTCTTGAGATTCCCAACTAATTCATCTAAAGACATATTAGTTAGGTCCTTAGCTTCTCTAATGGCAGTGACTTTTATTTCCCAAGACCTAGGCAAAATCCTAAGTACTTTGTCAACCTGTTCCTCAGTGGTATATACTTTGCCTAATGAGATTAGTTTGTTTACCACAGTGGTGAATCTGGTGATCATATCTTGAAGAGATTCTCCGGATTTCATCTTAAAGACTTCATATTCTGAACACAACTAGCAATCCTGAATTTTCGGACTTGAGTTGTACCTTCATGAGCGTTTTGTAAGGTATCCCATATTTGTTTAGTAGAGGTACAACTTGAGATACGGTTAAATTCATCAGGTCCTAATCCACACACAAGAATACACTTAGCTTTTGCATTTTTTCCTAACATCTTATAATCTGATTCATTATATGTATCTGCGGGTTTAGGTATTTTATTTCCTTCACTATCAGTAATGGTAGGAATTAGTGGTCCCTTAGTAATTCTTACCCATAATTCGTAGTCTTCAGCTTGAATGAAGTCTTCCATCCTTGCCTTCCACCACGAGTAGTATTGTCCATTAAATAGTGGAGGTTTGTTGATGTGTTGACCCTTACCGTGTCCGAGTGGAGGTGCAGAACTCATGTTGATCTTATCTTGAGATGTTAGACTCTCTAAAGATAACCTTGCTCTGATACCACTTGTTGGAATTCTACCCTCCTGAATTCTTCAAAGGAACACGTACAAACAACTAGTTTGTGGCTGCTTGAAAAACTTTAACAGTAATTAATTTGAACAGCACTTTGTATTATTTGTAAATTTCAAGTACAAAGATAACAACGCTTTTAGCTCTCAAGGAATTATAAACTCTAATTCCGTCTACTCAAAGACAAAAAACTACTCCCTAGTTTTCTATCTTCTCAATGCTTTTCAAGTACTATAACTTGTCAAGCAAATCTACTACCTAGATTGTAAACAAGACTCTTGAATACAATTTTTACAACTTTATCACTCAACTCGCAGCACTCAAAAGACTTTAACAAAACTCTCTCAACCCTCTTGATCGTGTTTTGAAGTTCTCTCTTTGTAAGTGCGCAAGTTTTTCTGATCAAAATAGCTCTCTATTTATAGACCAGAAATTCAGCCAATCCTTGTACAAATCAACTTGTATTTGTCTTCTACAAATCCTTGTTGACTTCTACTAACTCTTTTACTCAAAACCTTATTGTACTCAAATTTGTTTTTAGTAGTTTTCCTTAACCAGGTAAACTACTCTAAACAAAACGTACATATAAGTTACCATCTAAAACTAAAGCTACTCATACGCCGCCTCATACGCCGCCACTTACACACCTGCTGCATTGTTTCACTGGAACATGTTGCGTTACCTGTTCAATACAATTTTGCCATTTTCAAAATCTCAAGACTAACAATTTTAAATTCACATTAACACTTCTTGTGTTATATGTTTCATGGGGCAGCTTAATTTTCTACTAACTTATAGGTGATCAAACCCGGCAAAAGTCAGACAAGGCTCCAATGTCTTAATATAGTCATGAAGGATAAGAACCTTCTACAATTATATAAAAGTATATCCATAAAAAACAACATATATCTTTTGGTACCACTATATGCATTCATAGCCTTAGTGGAAAGTTCGAGATCACCTGGAATAGAAGGGATTGCTGGCCAATCAGCATATTCATTGTCACTAATGCAGAAACACCGAATACAAAGTGAACCACGAACTGCAAGTCTCCACAATGATTCTTCACTCAATTTCTCCATCATCTTATGGAATACGTATGGAAGGAATCGAACATCATCATCAGCTGTACGGACCATCAGCTCAGATAATGGTCGGTAGGTCCAAAACTGAGGATCCTGTATAAAAAGGAACTAAGCAATATAATTCTAAAAGGTACATAAGCCATGATATTGCGTGGAAAAGGGAGTACATAAGCATGGAAAGAAGCTCTATATAGTTTAATCCAAAACTAACATAAATTTGAGAAGTGAAAGGTTGCTGTCAAGTATAACTGAGCATAACCTGAAGCCTTTTGGGCCAGTATGCTATCTAAATGCAATACCATTTATATGTGATCGACAACTATTTGAAGATCCATGAGGTCTAAAGGTTCAAATCATAGAGAACAGAAAAACACTATGCGATTTCTTCCCTTCTGCCTGTTTAGTTGTGCCGGTGGAAAGTAGCAGGTATCTGGTGGAAGGTGAGGTGAGCGCAAGACATCCCAAATACCAGTGTAATAAGAAATAAAAAATAAGCTATTTCAAAGAGGACATAGTTAAGTGGAGCAATAACCCCTTCGTCGCTGCGTTCCGGTCGATAAAATCTATGAGAATCTTGTCAACCCATCCTCATTTCCAACAACACCGACATGAGGATGGCTTTCTTTTTCCCTTTTTGTATTCTTTTTATTTGGGGTCAGAGAGGCATGGTAAGACTTTGGTTTATTTCACACTTCATTACTTCTGGAAGACTAATTGTTGCCAGTTGCCTACTTGGTAATTGTTTCCATATTTTTCTACTACCAAAGTCTTTGAAAACCATCCAAGAACTTTCTCAAAATGCTCATTTTTTCTGTTATCTGGGAATGATATCCAAAGATGCAGGTTCCACATGGTAGGCATGTCAACTGAAGAAAGGAAAAGGTATAACAGAATCCAACCTCCCTCAGAAGGGAACGAACTTCTTTTTTCTCCACGTATGATATACCTGCAATCACATAAAAACGATACAAAGTGAAGTGTTTTAGCAACTTAATCTGTCCATGAACTTCTATTTATTGAACCAACAATGAGAAATTTTTCATAGCAAGCTTTTTCTAGTGATGATCATCATGAAAGTTCATTGCATTACCTAGGATTTCATGAGCCAAAGCAGTCAGCAAGGAGAGATGGTTAGAGCCACAAACTCCAGTGGAAGTGCAAAATATATTTGAGGTTATATTGCCAGTATCAAGAAAAGTACTTGCTGTACACTCAGTGTTGTGAAAAGCGCGCTTCAAAGCGAGGCGACCCTTGTGCGCTTTTTTATCTTGAGGAGGCGATCTGAAAAAAGCTCTCGCTTCAGATGAAGAAACGAGAAGCGACCCTAAGGCAAAAGCGCGCTTTTTATAAAAAAAAGCGACAAATAGTTTTTTTTTTTAAAAAAAATGGATTTTTTTATTTAAAAAAATCTGAAATATAACCTTCTCTCTCCTCATGACTCTTCTTTCACGACTCTTTCCCTTTTTTCTCTCCTCGCGGCTCTTCTTTCACAATACTTCTTTGCCTTCTTTCTCTCCTGACGATCTCGACTAAGGCTGCCTCTCTCTTCAACCTCGACCGCCACTGCAGGTAACTTTTTGTTCATCTCTTTTTTAGCTAATGTTTATTAGTTCATCTCTATGAGTTTCTTTTCTCCTGAAATATACAATCTTCGCATGTGCTTCATCTCTTCATCTCTCTGAGTTTCGACTACTCTAGTTTTTTCTTCTTCTTCTCTTTTTTTCTTCATCTCTGCTGCCTGCTCTGTTTCTAATTACTGACTGTTGCCTTCTTTCGACTACTCTAGTTTTTTCTTCTTCTTCTCTTCATCTCTGCTGCTTGCTCTGTTTATAATTACTGACTGCTGCCTCCTCTGTTTTTTTTTCAATTCTTTTGCTTTTTTTTATTTTTATTTTGTGATCAGTCTAGCAGCCTTGTTGAAGAATAGGAGTTTGAATCTTTGTGATTTAATTATGTTTTTGATTTTTTGCTTTATATGTTATGACTTATGAGTATTTTTGCCTATGTAATTTCTTTCAATCTAAGACTATATTACCTCTATTTAGTTATTTAATATTTTTTTATTTTTATACTAAATGTCGCTTTTTTTTTAAAAAAAAGCGCGCACTTCGCTTCACGCTTCTCGCTCTGTGACCAAGCCCTCATCGCTTTTTTCCGCTTCTCGCTTCCCAAAACACTGTGTACACTATAGAGTTGTTGCTTCAATTGTTTTCTTCAATTACAAGTCGAAGTTATGAACTAACCAGAAAAGAATATTTTCCTTTAAAAGGTTCCTGCTCCTCCCTTTCCCCATTAATTTGAATTTCATTACAGCATTACCATGACAACTTGAAATATGCATATTGGTTTGTTCCCTAGTCAAAACTTACAGAACAATATCTTCCCAATGTCATCTCTCAAAACGCATGATTAGCATAATGTTGAAAAGGCATTCCTCAAAGAATGAGATGCACTTCAAAGAAGAAATTTGCAATTCTTTTCATTGTCTTTTTATGATTAAAAACCATAAGAGCAAACATAATCACTACCAAATCCTAGATGATGTCTTCTGTTTTTCTCAAAACCAAATCAAAACTTGTCCAGGAACCAAACTGATTCTTGCATTTAACCTCTCAACAATCATATACTTTGTAGTCACCACATGGGAAAAGATAAATAGAAGCAGAACAGGGACATAGTACCACAATAACGTGGATCTGCAAGAAGGCGCACAAAAGAGATATGGCCATCTAGTGAGCTCTTCTTCCCCACCTGTTCCTCAATCAGAAATAATCTATCTGTACAACATAGAAAGATATGCAGTCAATGTGATATAAAAGCAACTTTGTTTCTCTGTCGGAAGTAACTTAATATTCAGGAGTGATAATCATTAAATAAACCACATCTGGAATAAAGAATCAGTGAGAAATGATCCATTTAATAATCCGAGAGAGAGTTTTACTGCACAGAGGAAGCAGTAATCATCATAGCCAGCAACTAAAAAAGAAAAGTGTCTTTGACGCCAAATCACCATATAAAGGTCCTGATTTTTCCCCCCCAGATTTCATCATTTGAGCATCTTCAAAAATTACATACAATCCCCAATCAGTTAGAAGTCACAAAAATGGTGCAGTAAATTTAACAAACAATAGAGAGAAACAAGCAGAGCCAGTGTAGAAATCAAAACTATCACGGCTGGAAATCAGCACAATCCAGCTGAATGATAATAAACAATATCATAAATATGAGGTCGTAGAAGGGAAAACATGCAATGAGTATAAAAGGGTCGGGTTAAGCAGCTAGAGAGTAACGTGTGAGTCACTTATTACTTAAGTTAAAAGGAATTTCACAGGATAACATGAGAAACTAGTAGTCAAGTAGCTCGAAAGAAAGTACCAGAAGCTAACCTGGGTATCCATAACATTGTGCAACTTGATACCAAACTAATAGAATATTGCCTGAAAAAGAAAGAGGAAAAACATGACAAAAATGATACAAGAGGGAAGGAGAAACAAGAGGAGGCTAAAAGAAGTTCTATAAGACCTCACTATCCCGTTTGTAGTCGTGGATAACTTTTGTGACAAACAAATTCAAGAGCAGGCTTACAAGCATTAATCAACTTTCCCCCACCGCGTATTGCATCAACCAAGTAGATAGCGTCCGAAAAAGCAAACTATTAATTTAAATGAGGAAAGGTCAAAATCCATACTTAATAAAAAAAAACGTAAATTTCTACCAAAATACCTATAAAAATGTGATACTAAGCATGGAAGCACCTAACCAACCAAGACAATCAATTTAACCTCACAATTTATACACTAGATTGGACTAAGGATGCCAAAAAGACAAGTTTTTACCAATGCCCTCGGGCACTGGATCCATTAATTTTGGAACAGAGCAGGTATTTGATTTGGATGCATAAAGTCTTAAAGAGGACTATATCTACAGGTTTTACATTTTTTGCATTGTCAGGCAATGAAAGATTAGGAGATAATTCTCTGGATATCTGCAACTTATACAAACTTATTCTTCAAGAAGTGTATCAAACTACCAATGTGTTTTTGCTTTGCAAGAAAACATATGTATTAAGTAAAGTTACTCATAATAAATTTACAAAGCTACTGCTGAATAACATCATAATATCGAAAATCAAGTGAAGCACAAAGTTGGTATCTACTCAGAACATGTGAGAACTGAAAGAGTTGGTTTTGGTTCTTGTGGAATCAAACTAAATGGAAGATGAATTAATATGAATATTTTGTAGGAAGATAATTAGTAGGAAATACAAGTCAAAGATTGTATCTTGGTAGGTGAAAGTTAGGCAAACCATAAAATGGTTTGCTATCTTAACCTTGACAATTTTGACACATAGCGATGTCATGGATGACATCAATAGGATGAATTTATTCCTATAAATAGGTAGCTCTTAATTCATTTTCAAATCATCCTTTCACTTGACTTCTCACCTTCTAAGGCATTGTGTTCTCTCTCTTGTAGTATTTCACTTATATCTTTGTATAGTGAAATAATATTGGTGCAGTTGTTCTTTGGTGGACGTAGGATCATTTTGATCCAAACCACGTTAAACATTGTTGTTCTTCCTTGTTCTTTAGTGTCACGTTTCCGCTAACAATTAGTATCAGAGCAAGGTTCTGTCTGAGTATGCTCTGTGGTTGCAGCACAGTCTGAACTTCCACATCAGAAAAGGATTACTTTGGTTTTCTGTAGTTCCAAATACATTGTAGTAGAAAAGGAAGAACAAGTAAAAAAAAATGAGTTCCATGAAGTTTGAAATTGATAGATTTAGTGGGCGCAACAACTTCAATATCTGGAAAATCCAGATGATAGCGTTACTGCGGAGGGAAGGTTCAATCCATGCTATTGACGGAAAGTACCCCTCGATAAGATATCGGATTCCGACAAGGAAAAGATTGAAGGAGATGCATTGAGTGCAATCCAACTGTCCCTTGCACCTAACGTACTTTGTGAAGTGAGTACAAGTACCGAAGAGACGGCCAAAGAGTTATGGGAAAAGCTGGAAGGGCTTTACCAGGACCAGTCAGTGACAACAAGGATGTTGTTACAACGGCGTCTTCATACATTTAAGATGGATTCAGGTACTTTGTTGCAAGACCATCTAGATGCGTTCAATAAACTTGTGATGGACTTACAAACTGCTGGAATTAAAAAGGACGAGGAGACACTTGCATGTTCTTTACTATTTTCATTGACTTCAAAATATCGTGATATTGAGAATTCAATGATTTATAGCAAACTACCTATTAAACTTGAGCAAGTGCGGCAAGCACTAAACTCTTGTGATGTGCGGATGCATTTTGAAGGAGACAAAAGTGACGAAGCTAGTGGACTCTTTGTAAGAGGTCGTACTAGCCAAAAGGGAAGGAGAAAATCGAAGTACAGATCAAAGTCTTGTGTGAACAAAAAGAATGCGGAGTGTTGGGGCTGTCACAAGAAGGGGCACTTTGAACGAGATTGCCCTATGTCGAAGTCCAAAGAAAAGGCGAGTGCATCCATTGTTGAGAAAGTACATGATAATGATGATGATTATGTACTAACAACATCATGCAATAATGGAGTCTATGACAACAAATGGATCTTAGACTGTGGTTGTACTCTGCATATGACATTCCGAAAAGATTGGTCCAGCAGCTATGAGACAAGCAGAGGAACTGTATTAATGGGCAATAATGCAACTTGTAAAATAGTTGGCATTGGTTCAGTTCATGTTCGCTGCCATGATGGAATCATGAGGACTATTACAGAAGTCCGTCATGTTCCTGATCTAAAGAAGAATTTGATCTCCCTGGGTACTTTAGATAAACAAGGCTATAGGTACATGAGTGAAGGAGGAACTATGAAAGTGACTAAAGGGTCTTTAGTCATGTTGAAGGCCAAGCTGGAGGATGGCCTCTACACACTTGCGGGAAGCACCATTATTGACTCTGTAAATGCATCTACAGTGCAGTTATCTAATGATGACAAGGCAAAATTATGGCACATGAGACTAGGCCATATGAGCGCACGAGGATTGGAGATGTTGAGCAACCGTAACCTTTTGAATGGTGAGAAGATCAGCACACTTGAATTTTGTGAGCACTGCGTCTTAGGGAAGCAGAAAAAGGTCAGCTTCAGCACTGGCAAGCACAAGACGGGAGGGGTGCTAGACTACATCCATTCAGATTTATGGGGTCCCTCTAAGCTTCCATCAAAGGGAGGAAAGAGGTATCTTCTCACATTCATTGATGATTTTTCACGAAAGGTTTAGGTGTGTTTCCTGAAGACAAAAGGTGATGCTTTTGAAGCATTTAAAGAGTGGAAGATTTTGGTTGAAAATCAAATTGAGAGGAAAATCAAGTATCTTCGCACGGACAATGGCTTGGAGTTTTGCAGTGAGGAGTTCAATGATTTCTGCAAGGTTCATGGGATCGCAAGGCATAAGACGGTCAGGCACACACCACAACAGAATGGAGTTGCCGAGAGAATGAACAGAACTCTTCTTGAGAAGGCTCGTTGTATGCTCTTACAAGCTAAGATGTCCAAAGTATTTTGGGCTGAAGCAGTTCATACTGCTTCTCATATTGTCAATCGGTCTCCAGCATCAGCGATTGACTTTAAGACTCCGAATGAGGTCTGGTCAGGTGAACCCTCTAACTATTCATACTTGCGAATATTTGGGTGTCCAACTTATTATCATATTAATGAAGGTAAGCTTGAACCAAGGGCTAAAAAGGCCATATTCGTAGGGTATGTTGATGGAGTAAAAGGGTACAAACTATGGTGTTTGTCTTTACTCAAATTTGTAGTTAGTAGAGATGTTACCTTTGATGAATCCTCTATACTTGATCCTCGTAAAGTTTCTGTGGAGTTATCTAGAAACGAGAACAACGAGCAGGTGGAGCTACCGGTGGAGCCTACCAAGAAACGGGATTAAGAGACTCAAAGTGATGAGTCAAAAGATGCAGAAGAACTTGCTTCCAATGAACCATACACAATTGCGAAGGGAAGGGACAAAAGGCGGATACGGAAACCGGAACGTCTTATAGAGCAAGAAAATCTGATTGCACAAGCTTTCGTAGCTGCAGAAGAAGAGATTAAGGATCTCGAGCCCTCTTCGTATATTGAAGCAACTTCTTGCAAAGATGCTGCACAATGGCAGTTGGCCATGATGGAAGAGATGGAGTCTCTTCACAGAAATGAGACATGGGTCTTAGTTAAAAGGCCAAAGGGGATGAGGACAGTTGGATGCAAATGGGTCTACAGAAAGAAAGAAGGTATTCCAGAAGTGGAAGCTGCTAGATTCAAGGCGAGATTGGTTGCAAAGGGTTTCAGTCAGAAGGAGGGAATTGACTACAATGAGATCTTTTCTCCAGTCGTGAAACATAGCTCAATTCACGTGCTGCTAGCATTGGTTGCACAATTTGATTTAGAGCTTCAACAGCTTGATGTCAAAACTGCTTTTTTACATGGTGATCTAGAAGAGACAATCTATATGGATCAGCCTGAAGGTTTCCTAGCTGAAGGAAAAGAATACCATGTATGCCAACTGAAGAAGTCTTTGTATGGTTTGAAGCAATCCCCTAGACAGTGGTACAAGAGGTTTGATGTATTCATGACTACACATGGATTTTCGAGGAGTGCATTTGATAGTTGTGTGTATCACTAGAAGATGTCTGGTAACTCTATGATTTATCTTTTGTTGTATGTTGATGATATGCTTATTGCTGCTAACAACATCATAGAGATAAATATTTTGAAGAAACTGTTGAGCAAGAAATTTGACATGAAGTATCTAGGAGTTGCAAAGAAAATCCTTGGAATGGAAATTTCAAGAGAAAATGGTGTTGTACATCTTTCTCAGAAGAGGTACATCCGAAAAGTTCTTGAAAGATTCAATATGGATATGAGCAAGCCTGTAAGTACACCTTTAGCTTCTCATTTCAAGCTTTCAGAGTTACAAATGCCTCAATCTATGGATGAGGTGGAGCATATGTCAAAGGTTCCTTATGCGAGTGCAGTTGGTAGCATTATGTATGCTATGGTATGCACACGTCCAGATATGCCCAATCTGTAAGTGTAGTAAGCAAGTACATGGCAAATCCAGGAAAAAGGCATTGGGAAGCTGTCAAGTGGATATTGAGATATCTCAAAGGAGCTCCTGATGTTGGCCTAACCTTTCGGAAAAGTGAAGGTATTTCAATTCTCGGTTATGTTGATTCTTACTATACAGGGGATCTTGATCGAAGGAGGTCCACAACTGGATACATCTTTACTCTCGTTGGCAGTGCCGTTAGTTGGAAATCGACTTTACAGTCGATTGTCGCTTTGTCTACAACAAAGGCAGATTATGTGGCAGCAACGGAGGCAGTGAAAGAAGCTATCTGGTTGAAAGGTTTGGTGGCAGAATTGAGTTCAGCTCAGCTTAAATCAATTCTAAAATGTGATAGTCAAAGTGCTATTCATTTGATTAAAAATCAAAGATTTCATGAGCGCACCAAACACATTGATGTCAATTTCATTTTATTCGATATGTCGTAGAAAAGGGAGCTATCAAGGTTGAGAAGGTTATCACAGACGATAACGCTGCAGACATGTTGACCAAAATAGTCCCGCTTGCCAAGTTTGCACACTGCAAGGACTTGGCGGGAGTATGCATCAATTGATGCAACTCTAAGAGAACAACTGCTAGGTGGAGCTGGTATGTTCAACAAGGTTTGATTCTTCTTGTTTATTACAATGGGATTGCCCAGTAAGCTTAGAAGTTTTGGCCGGAGTTGTTTATACACATGCTTGGAACACAAACCAAGGTGGAGATTGAAAGAGTTGGTTTTGGTTCTTGTGGAATCAAACTAAATGGAAGATGAATTAATATGAATATTTGGTAGGAAGATAATTAGTAGGAAATACAAGTCAAAGATTGTATCTTGGTAGGTGAAAGTTAGGCAAACCATAAAATGGTTTGCTATCTTAACCTTGACAATTTTGACACATAGCGATGTCATGGATGACATCAATAGGATGAATTTATTCCTATAAATAGGTAGCTCTTAATTCATTTTCAAATCATCCTTTCACTTGCCTTCTCACCTTCTAAGGCATTGTGTTCTCTCTCTTGTAGTATTTCACTTATATTCTTTGTATAGTGAAATAAATATTGGTGCAGTTGTTCTTTGGTGGACGTAGGATCATTTTGATCCGAACCACGTTAAACATTGTTGTTCTTCCTTATTCTTTAGTTTCACGTTTCCGCTAACAAGAACTGAAAAAGAACCTGCACAATACATAGAGTTCCATATCTACAGAGGTTAACACCCTCGCAGTCAAGTCCAACAACCATCTCATTTTTGGGAGAAGGGTAGAGAAATGTGGCTGGAAGTTGAGATTCATGGCTGATGATATAAATGGGGACTGGTTTTAAAACTACTTCATGATCAGCATGCCTACCACCTGCTCAAATGCATGATAGGTCATAAGAATATTGACCTGGAACTAACCTCACCATCCAAAAAAACAAAAACTAATCACAAGAAAACAAAACGCAAAAATGACAAAAGAATATATGATCATCCGGATATGAACACATGCCAGTTGACTTGTGCCGAAATAGCAACTACTGATTGTAGTATGCAAAAGATAAATCATGGAAGCATATAGCAACAAAATCAAGAACCTTAGCCTCAAAACTGTTCTAAAACCATAGAATCATAGAAACTCTAACAGAGTTGGTGAAGTTTTAGAAAGAACAAAAACCAAAAATGGTAAGTCGAGAATGGTAATAAGAAAGAAACACCACCCTCCACCAAATCCCCACCACCGTCCACCAACCACTGAAACAGAGTAAAAACCCCATTTGCAAATTTCCGGTAGGGTTAAATCCAAGGGTAAAATACAAAATCTCAAACCTCAAGGTAGCTATATGAAACGAACTGATATCCACCCACTAAACCAATAAACCCAAGAAAAGTCCTAACCATTCCCAAAACCTCAAATTAACAACACCAACACACATTGGGTGATAGAAAAGACCACCTGAATTGGAAGATGGCAGAGGAATGTAAGTTAGATGAGAAGTAGATGCTAAAGCCATTATAAACACCAACGAAACAATCAGTTTTTAACGTTGAAACATACACATTCAATATCCATAACTACTGATAGTGTTCAATCGATACCACAACAGAGAAGTGGCCTAAATATCTGCAGAATAATGTTCTTTTAGCCCCTTTTCTATCTGCATGTTAGGCCGTGTTTTAAGAGGGTGATGATTTGAGTTTATAAATAATCATTTCACATTGTTACTTCACATTTATATTTGTAAAAAGACTAAGGTATCATATATATATATATAATATATATATATATATATATATATATATATATATTATATATATATATATATATATATATATTATATATATATATATATAGCAATGTATAGCAGATAAAAGAATTATGTGAAAGAAATATTAGTAAATAGTATTATTGATCAATAAACCTTTATAAAATAATGTGCATAGCGGTCGTTTAGTTTGAATTCAAGGTACAATGAAATTAATTATGATAGAATAAGTTATGATGAATTATTTTTTATTGAGTGATTTGTTGTATTCAAAATAATTAATTTTGAGGATAATTTATTTGTTTACAAAAATGTCCTCCATAAATGTTAAAGGTGATGTAACAAAGGGTTGAAAAAGATATTTTTGTCATTTCCTTATTTTATTTTGAAATAAGTTATCCCGGACAGGATTACTATACCACCAAGGGAAGGTATAACTTATGGCGATACTAATTATTAATCCTGGGATAAATTCTCCCTAACTTACCAACCAAACAATAAATTAAGTGGTACTATAATTTAATCTCATGCTTATTTGATACTAGTCTTGGAAACGTGCGTTGCACGTTTGATCCCTACTATTATATAAAATTTATATAAGCCTAACTTCATAGATATAAAAATTGATTGTGTTTACTAATTAAGCTGTTGACATTCCAACTCGATTGTCAAAAGATTGATTTCAGTCTACTTGAAAATTCCAACATGCCTTCTCTTATTGCAAGCTCCATTAGAAGTAGTAAGAATTTGTACACAATATATTTTGTTTATGTAAGCAACAAAAGAATATATGAGTAACAAAGTGCTTAGTGTTATAAAATGAAGCTAAAACTAATAATACTGAAAGATAAACCAACAGAAATAGAGTGACAGTTAGAAATGATTTTTTTTGTTTCTTCCAAGTGGGCAAAAGTCTCTTCATAATGTGTACAATGACACCATTTATTGGATATGATTAAGTAAAATCAAAGAGTGTCTTAAATATGACATTAATTTCTCGAGAATGTGAAAAAAATTATACAAGTGTGGAAGATTAGTAAGGAGATCGTGAAGGTGTATAGTATCAATACACATAATGAATAAAAATTGGACCTAGAAATTATTGACTTGCACTTTTAAACAATATATTTAATAACTCTGTAGTATTTTATTTTATAATATTTTGCATCTGATGGAAAACTGAAAACTTTTTTTAAAAGCTTTTGCTAATATTATAATTAATTATTTTTAAGACACTTCATTTTTCATTTATTATACCAAAATAAGTGAATTATAAATATCAGATTTTGTAAATGGAGAAAATGTAATGGGATGATAAAGTGTTAAAGTATATATTTAGTGAAAGCTTTATTAAAAAGCCAAACATGCAAATATTAATCTGAAAATTCAATTCTATATTGAGTTTTGAAGTGCATATCAATGACAAATAGTTTAAGTGATTTACCATTATCATATAGTGATTACATGTTACTATTTATTCTTAAATATTTTTTTCTTTAATATTTTATAGGAGTGATTGCTTAGTATTTAATAAGACTACATTAATAAATTAAACACTCTAAAAGTCTGAATTATTCTCCTAGTTCATTAATTAGCCATTATTATAATTAAAGTAATGATGCATCAACCTGAAAAACGTACTAATCTACAAATAAAACTGTTGAGATATTGCTAGAAATTAAAATTAAAAATGATCTAAAATTTAAATTCATCTGAAAATTTATAGTGGTAATTTCAATTTATATATAACCATATATTTTATAACATTCGAATTGATATAGAGACAAAATAGTAATCCAATGAAGAATTAAAGTAATCAATATGAGGAGCATTATAATAGAAATAGATATTTTTGAAAAAATCAAGATAAAAATATTCAATTGTATATCAATCACATTTTAATCATTTCTTATAAATAAGAAATAAGTATAAGGATTAAAGTGTTGTAAAAAAGTAAAAATATATTTGTTATTAGAAAAATTATCGAATCACACCTTGTTTTGATGGGTTCGAATGATATTTAATCATTCTTTATCCATCTTTTCACATATTAATTAATGAAAATATATGAATTCAATGCATTCTCTATTTCATATACAATATTTTACTACGTACTTCTTGTCCTTTTTTTGTATTCTTACTTCAGTTCTTTACATCGATATATTAATCAACACAATCTAGCTAGAATAATTTATATGATAAAAAGTTGTGAAAATATAGAGAAACTGATATCTAACTTACCATCTCCCTCATCATTCTTGCAAGCCGTGAAAAGCTTCAAAGTCCAACCACATAGATAGAAATTAATCGTAAATCTGTGGAAGAAAGAAAATTAAATAGATTGTTAGAGTGTGTCTATAAGAAAAAGAAGAGAAAACATATAAAGTCAAACAAAAATCAACAATGAATAGTGATATTGACAATTAAAAAGTACAAGTAACATATTATCAGAGTAACGATTAATTGCAACAAATAAATTCTTACAAATGAATAGTCTATACAAAAGAGATACAACTACAAACACGTCAAATAACTAAATAGATTGCCTAAGAAAAGGAAGGGGTGAAAGAGTTGGAGAAACTTATAAAGAGAAAAGACTCTTGAAAATTTGATTATTTTTTCTCTTAAGTTTTTAACTTTAATAATATGATGCAACTTTAGAGAAGCTCTAGAAGACAAATACAATTGAAGTTAATATGAAAATATATAATATTTGTAACTGATAAGAAATTAAATATATTATTAATTAAGGTTTAATGAAATTTATTACTTATGCTTAGTTTTTTAAATAATTGATAAAGAAAAATCTGAAAAAAGAAGATGCAAAAATGAATTAAAGATGTAAGAATTTGAAAAGTATAACTTTTGAAGTTATAAAGACTTCACATAAATGACATATTAAGTTGTTTAAAAATTTGTAGCAATAATATTAATTCCAAGAAATTTAATTAATATATTTTTATTAATGTCATATGACTAATTTCATCCTTAAAGGGTATAAAATTAGGGTCATTTTAACTGTTACAAAACTTTTGATTTTCTTTTGTTATTTAATTACAAATGTTCATTGTATCTAGATTAATTCATGTCATAGATGGTAAGTTCTTCATTTTTAGAATATTATTTTTTATTATAATCAATGTGTATTTATATTTTTGTTCACAAATACGTAATAATAATAGTGTTTAATAGAAAATACAATAATTTTTATTTATAAATAATGTACATTTACATTTTTGTCCATAAATATTATGATATTATAAGGACATTTTTGTAATTCAACTTTTGACATAGAGGCTTCCCACTTATAATATAATATGATTATCCTTTATACTAAACAACCCCTAAACTTTTATTTAATATATAATCCTTCCACATATTATATTTAACCAATTTATTTGTAGTTCAAACACAAGTTTTCCTTGTTTTTTTTAGACTGATTTTTGTACTTATCAAGATCATCATAGAAGGAAGAGGTCGTTTGGTACAAAAATTAATAATGCAGGGAATAATAGTGAAAGGTTAGTAATGCATGAATTATGTTTATCAAGTGTTCCACTCATTGCTTCCCACCTCATCTTGTGTTTGGATAAAATTACCATACAATTGGGTTAAAGTAAATAATTGTCGGACAATATTATTTTTTTATGACCTTCTAACTAGCTATGAAAAGAACAATTGTATTGTTATCTTTGCCTTTTTTTCATTCAAATTATTTGAGAATAAATAATTGTCATCTCAGTAAATTGATCACTAACAATATGTCAATTTTCAATTTAAAAGAAGATAAACTATGAACTTTTAAAATTGAAAAGACTATAAACTATTGTAAAATTGAATAAATCGTTTACATTTACACATAAAAATTGCAAGTTGTAATTTTAATATGTATTCAATTTTATAAATTGTTCAAAATACAAATAATTTAAAAACGGCACACACACACAAACACACCCACACACATACACACACACACGCACGCGCACGCGCACACCCACACACACCCACCCACCCACCCACACACAATTATGAAGACCATAGATACATCTCAAGAGGATCAAGACCATATCATACACATCCAAATTAAGTGATATTTTTATCTCAGCAAGTACAACAGTTGCGGAGATTGCTGAACTGAAAAAAAAGTTGCAAGACAATTATACATCCAGATTAACCAAAGCAATTTTCACTTTTATGCTTGTCAAATCACTGAATTCAGTATCAGGATAGTAATACATCTCAAGAGGATCAAAACCATATCATACACATCCAAATTAAGTGAAAATATCACTATAAAAATGCTTTGGTTTTCAAAACAGTTACAACAGCCCATCTCCACCCATATTAGCAACCTACACTATGGTGTCAATTCTTTGTCAATCACACCCACAACCCATCTCCACTGGATCTAGCTAACAGTGTTATCATTCATGAAGTTCATGGCAGTGCGGATAATCTGATGCTCAATATAGGACAATCAATATGAACCACACGCTACTCCAGTATCGTTTCTGGGACTATCCTTCTTCCGCTCATAAGTACATTCATTATTGACTAGATTTTTAGGCAAGTGGTTGAAATATCCACATTTCTTCAAAAATCTAGGAAATAAGTACAACACAGAATCAATGAATAAAAAGAACTCATCTTCTCTGTAGATTGAAAGGTTGCAATCATAAACATTTATCTTTTCCTCGTCGATTAGAAACTCGAGAGCGATAAAATATTTTTATCTAGATTCATTAAGGAATGATACCCCTTTTGGATATCAATGTCTTCACCTTGGAAATCAATGTCCAGATGACTTTATCTTGAGAGTCCACCTTGGAAATCAATGTCTTGGTGTCTTTCGCTTGAGATCTCACCTAAGAATACAATTTCTCGATGGCTTCCTCTCGAGAGCTCACCTTAGAAATCAATTTCTCCATGGCTTCCTCTTGTGAGCTCATCTTAGAGGTCAATTTCTCGATGCCTTCCTCTTGAGAGTTTACCTTAGAGGTACCATCACCATCAACACCACCACTAGTATCAACCACATATAAATCCCTTTTAATGGTTGTTAGCTTTTCAAGCTTAGGATCCACATTTTTTTCTTCCAAGGGAAAAAATTCAGCAATGTATTCATCTCCATCTCAAGGATTGAAGGAGCTAGCCATGGGTAAACAATCTACACGAAAAAAATATATCTTGAGGCATAAGTATGAATAATTTTTCATAAGTATGACAATTGCATTAGTTGTGTCTATTTTTTGGAACAGTTTTGACAATTGCTGAAACACGAAAAAAATAAAAATAAAGGGTATAAATATAAAATGAGACTTACCGAGTCAATAGGGGGTTTAAACAAATCATTAATTTTAACCAAAGCATTTTTCTTCGCATCAAGCCATCTAAGAATCCTTGGACAAGTAAGTTCTTGTGATAAGTCCTTAAATAGAGTCGAAAGATGGGGAATAACTTCAAATGCCCAAGCCTATTTAAATAAAATCACCAAGGATCAAAATAATGAATAATGAACTCAATAATAATAAATATAAAAAATATTGATTAAAATTTACCGCGAAAACCCATGAAAAGCCAAAGAGATTGGTGCCTCTCCCGATTGGATTCAAATCATTCAAGAGATATTCACTGGTGGTCCTGAAGCTATCTCGACCCCATGGATGGACACAAAATGTTTTGTAGTTGGCATAGAACCTAATCCACTCGGGAGGAATATTATTGGATGGATCACGCGCACAAAGAATAGCATGCACAAACCAAAGTAAGCACAAAGATTTTTTGCAAGATTTATCAACTTGTCCAGATTCTAGAAAGGCAATCAAATTCTTCTCTTTGAAACTCTTTTTAGTCAACAAAAGAAATTGTCTACGTCTATTGATAATCTCAACTGACTCGGATGATTCCAACTGGACAACACTATGACAGTTTAGGTCTGTCATAATTGCAAATTCTTTCATGCCAAAGCAAACCGGCATGCCACGATAGTTGATTCAAAGAACATTTTTTTCCTTAGTAACAATTCTTCACCGAAGAAGATGTTATGCCAAATTTATATGAAACTATCGAGTTTTGTTATTCGACAAGTCTAGATACTTCCCAAATACACTAGATCTAAAGAACTTTACTAATTTTGTTGTTTGACCGAACAGTAATAGTACCTGACTGAACAATTCAATCCTGTAAAGGATGATTCTCCATCACTGTATGCAAGTCGTAATATGAAAATTTGATGGTTTTGACGACAATTTCTGTTGAAGTACTGTCAAGAGGGGTATCATCTTTTACAGCAGTGGGGTCTATACTTTCATCATCACCTCTGACGGAAGTGGGATCTCTATTTTCAGAACCACTTTGATGTTGAGCCTCGAACCTTCATCTGCCTCAGAATCTATTCTTCTAGATTTCTAGGATCATTTCTTGCGAAAATGGTTCTCTTTCTTCGATAGACATTATCTACACTTATGAGATAAAACATAAATAATAAATAAATATAACTAATTCTTCAATAAAATCCAAAAATAGAACCGTGAAAACTCTACTAATTTTATTTTTCGAAGAGTCTCTATAAAATCATTGAATGGTTTTCCCATACCAAACTGAATGGAATTTATTTTATCTACATGCATGAGACAAAATACAAATAATAAATTAATATAACTCATTCTTCAATAAAATCGAAAAACAAACTACTACTTAAGTGATTGCTTCATCAACTACATAAATTGCTACATAAACTTAAGGAATTTGGTGAAGAAACTTACGCAAAGACACTTGAATGCCAATTTTTTTCCAGCCTAAATCATCATTTTCACTTAAAAAAGATTACATTAGGAGGCCGTTTCAATTCTCTTGTCTATAGTGTAAGTTTCAATAGGGAGCAAATTGTGATATAAAGAAGTTGTTAAAAGTTTTTACAAATATTCCATTTCTCTGTTAGTCAAAGAAGCAAGACACCATAGTATGCACACTTCATACCTCTATCGCACTCCTATACTGCCGCCACTATTGCTTCCGTCTTGAACATGGATACACCAATCAACTTGAACAATTCGATTAACAAACATGTTTGGTCTCAATACCAAGAAAAACATCAACAAGGAAAGCAAAATATATGGCATATCTATGGTGATTATGCGATTGGACCTATAATGTGAAAAAGATTACAATCAATTTCGTAAGGGTCAATAAGAAACACCTAGTCCCAAGCCAGGAATAGCACAAGAAACAACAAATTGAAAAAGGTAAAACCATTTACTACCAGGAATAGCATAAGAAACAACAAATTGGACAGACCTATGGTGATTACTACCATTGTAGTATGGTAAAAATGAAGCACCTAGTCCCAAGCTAGGAACATCACAAGAAACAACAAATGCGAAAAGTTTAAACCATTTAACAAGGAAAATAAAATATTTGGCAAGACTATGTTGATTATGCAACAGGATATATAATATGAAAAAAAACTACAACCATATTACTAAATACATGTTTTTCTTCTTCCCTTTTTTAAACTTAAATTTCAAAACAACAAAGCCCTCTTCTTTTTTAACCTAAATTGCCCTTTTTCACTTCAAAAATACAAAGCCCTAACCTAAATCGAGACACCATTTTCACTTTTAAACCTAAATTCATGCTCTTATTCACTTATAAACTTGAATATGAAGTAGAACTTGCTCATCATTAAGTTAGATTCCAAAATGCAAGAAAAGGAAAATGTTGGCATGCAAACCTTTCTTTCTTGTTTTGCAAACTTTTGTTTGGTGTTGAATGGCGGCAGGGAGGTGAACAGTCGATAGTCGATATTTAAAAAAGATGCCCGACGGATTGACGACAGTCGATATATTTTGAATTTTGGGTGTTTCTTGCCCCTCTTTCAATATATATAAATCCAATGGAAGGAAGAACCGACATTATATATATATATATATATATATATATATATATATATATATATATATATATATATATATATATATATATATATATTACTTGAATTTTCAAAAATTATACTTTATATTGACCATATGCCATTGATGAATGAACATTCGATATATTCAATTTTTTTGAATTTGAGGTTTTTATTTTATAAAAGATTACTTAAAATTTTAATTATTACATTTTATATCAAGTTAACTTAATTTTTTGATTAGTAGAAGATTTGAATTGGGTGAAATATGATTCGGCTCATGATTTTGAGATATATGCACGGTGTCTCAATTCTTAACACGTCGGTCAGGGGTGTATCCAGAAAAGGGTTTAGGGTTTTATATACAATTTTTTTATAATTTAGTGGTGATGTGGATTTAGAATACTTCAAATTTCTTTGTTTACTTGGTTGTCGTTTTTCAATATTTTATTAAATTTTATCTTTTTTCTTTGTCTATTGTTACTAATGTGTTGCCTTTTTCAAAGCTAGACTTGCGTACTTTCTTTATGTAGTGTCTTTCTAATTTTATGTATATTTTGTGATGCTGTACGAGCTGGGGACTTTAGTTTTTTTTTGGTACATATTGGTATAATCACAATACACCTACAATCGAAAAATTAACTTGGTTTGTGGTTCACACATTAACTTATATGTATCTGGTTATTATTACATCCCACTAGCACAAGTATTGAGTGACTTTAAAATATTTGTTTTGGGTTATTTTAAAAAATACCTATATCTCTTATATTAACAAAAACTTATGTTTCATTTTTTCTTGTTCGACAGAGCTAATGGATTTTTGTAATTTGATGCTCATATCGTACATTGGATTTATATTTGGATTTATAATGTGCACCATATTAGTGTATGAGGTCTTATACGAGGTTCTGAAGTGCCGCCAATGTCGCCGCGATCACGTGAATGTGAATACTTGATGAAGGCGAGATGGAACTCTCTCCAGTTTGAAGCTGGAGTTAGTTTATTTGTTTTGTTTGTAAATGTATCTTTTGTAAGGGTTGCTAACTCCCTAACTTTAGACCAAACATAGTCGTAAATGACCTTGGTCAATTTTTGTTGTTGTGTAAATGATAGGAGTAACTCCGAAAATAGTCTTGCATGGCCTTGGTCAGTTTTTGTTGTAAAGGTCGTTTTTAACTATGGGTGCATCTACTTTAGCAATTGCTGTAATTTGTGAACATTTGGCCGTTCCTCGTTGTATCCAAACTAGTTTTACAGCTTTCTAAATGTGTTGGTGTTGTAGCTTTTAAAGGTTTATGCTGGTATTACATTAATGTTCAGTTCTTGGTCAGGACTTTGGTTCACAAAATTTTCTGAACTGCTACACTAATAATTATTTGAATGACTTTTCATGAGTTGTTGCTGTTTTCTTATAGTATATGAATGAAATAGGAATATAGGATAGAATTGTTATATTGTTGTTTTCCTTTTATGTGTAGAATGAAGACGGTTGGGGCTTTTAAAAATCTTGGCAGTGTACAAGAATCCTGGATATCTTAATACTTCAGACTTTTACAAAAGAATATATTGATCTATATGTTCTTGTAGATTTCTCAGCTGCTCAGTCATTTTCACAATAGAGGATTCTAGGTTACTAGCATCTAGTTGGACCACCTCGTCATCTTTCTTCTGAAATAAACTAGAGTCATCACCAGCATATATAAATTTGTCAGTAACTGGTACTTTTACAATTATTGCTTGTGTCTTCATCTTTCATTTAATTGTTCTACTTGCCAACCTTAGGGGCTTCCTTATGGTGACTCTTCCTCTTGCGGATAATATACCATCAAAGGACTACCAGTGCTAGCATCATGTAACGTCCTAGAAAATAGATCTTCGGGAAGGAATACCCAAATAAGCAGGAGCTCTTTTTCGAGCTAAAGAACGAGTAGTTGGTCTCTTAATAGCGTATTCATGACTTGGGGTATCACTTTCTATAGTAACTGAGTTTTGCGTAGGCTCATCAACATGATTTCCAATGTCTTTTTGCTCTGTTTACGAGAACTAGAGAATTTGGATTGGTAGTTTTTCCTTTTTCCTTTGACTTCTTTCTCAGGCATGTCTTCCAGAGCAACCTTGGATTCATAATTCCCCCTTCTCAGAAGCATCCCCCTTTGCCAGATTATTATACACTCAAAGCACATCGATATATCGTAACAAACTGACCACTAAATAGTTTGTAACATAATTTTTTTTGAATAAATTTACTAGCACAAACATAAAATATAAAATCAAGAAAATAAATAAAATAATTAAAGTGGTTTGAGAGATATTGTCTTTATTATACTTATCTCATGGTATTATATCTCATTTAAAGGTATTAGTAATACATCATATAATACCATGTAGGAGATATAACTAATCCATAAATTAGTTATACGTAGATCCAATTTCCTACCAAATATATTACTAAATAATAACATACATAATACATGAATTATTTGTTTTATACGGCCTACCAAATGACCTCTAATTGTTATCCATGTTTACATCACATAATGACCTCATTCAAATCATACATAAAAATAATATCACTCATTGTTAAAATTGATATAGTAAAAATGAAGTATTTAATTAGGGTAAAGGGTATGCAATATATCATAAATTTAACCGAAATTGTTGTTATGATAAAAAACTTTGGAAAGAACTTTTAATACCCCCCTCCTTCCCGCACTATTTAATAGTGTATTTTTAAAGTATGTATGTGGTCACGTGGACATAAAAATATTGCATAACTATAATATTAATGTGTCCACGTGGGCACATATATACCTTTAAAATACATTATTAAATAGTTTGGGAGGTAAAAAATACACTATCAAATAGTTAGGGGGGGGGGGGGTAAAAGGTCCTCCATAAAATTTGGTATCGTAACAATAATTTCGGACAAAGTTGAAGTATTTTTCAAATCCTTTTCCCACTTAATTATAATGTAATTGAAGGAGACATTTATCGTAGTAAGGCTTACTGTTGAATTCATATTATTTCGTGACTAGCCTGTTAGTATATTTAAAGAGCATAACTGAGTCAAAAACTCCAATCACATTCGAAGCCCTTTCATAATCGAATTATTGTTGTCACACCTCTTTCATTTTTATTTTACAAATGTTGAGGATATGACGGGTTTAAAAATATATTTTTTTTGTTTCAGAATCATCACTTTTTTTTTTTAAGTTGAACGACCCTTGTGATGGGTCAGGGGCTTAGCAACACCCCCAGACTTTATCATTAATAAAATCAACAATTACAAGAAGGGGACTTAAACCTTACCTTCTATCTTTTGGTAGGTATAGAATTGACTTACCTACTAAGATTAGTCAATTCAACCTTTATACAATAAGATGCACTCTATAAAATCAAATACCTAAAAGAGGACTCCTCTTTTTAATACAATTTTCTAAGAATGCATGAATTAGGGAGACTCTCCCTTTACATGAAAGAATAAAAAAGAAAAAACCTATCTACTTAACTATTATATAGTCAATGAATAGGTTTAAGTAACATTTGAATGAATCCAAGTCTTTGCTTTCTTGTTAACTACTAAGGTGGATGTTTGATTCTCTTTGTTTTCCTTCTTCTGAAATTCTGTATTCCCATTTTGTCCAATATGTAACTTCCTTTGATTGTTCCAAATAATTGTTGAGTAGTATAGAAATGTTGTAGTATATCCAAATTGTGACTCCACTTTGCTAACAAGTCTGCAGTGCCATTGGCTTCTCTATAGACATGTTTGCAATGAAAGTAATCCAATTTTCTGCTTATGTGATAAATTTGTTGGACTGTTTGTTGACATCTCCAAGGTATGCCTATTGTATTGTTTATCCATTTGCATAACATTTCTGAGTCTGTTTCCAATTCAATACTTTTGTAACCATGTTGTTCACACCAATCCAGTCCATATAATGCTGCCTTTATCTCTGCAATATTGTTAGTGCCTAAACCAAAAGGTAAGGAAAATGCATATATTAAGTTACCTTGGTGATCCCTTACTATTCCTCCTCCTCCAATCTTCCCAGAGTCGTGTAGTGCACTGCCATCAGTATTTAGCTTGTAAATGCCCTCATCTGGTTTTTTCCAACTTACCATGGTTATTTTAAGCTGCTGTTGACAGCGATCCAGCACATTGATCAAACTGTCCCAGCTAAGCTGCCATGGTATGTTGGGAAAAACTATTTTTATAACCTGCATGGTGTCTTTAAAAATACCATATTGTACTCTTTGTATGCTTGATTTTTTCCCTCCATATTTCACAGCACACCTGTTTTTCCACAAATTCCAACAAATAAAGTTAGGTAAGATATGAATAAGTAATTTATATACCTCATTTTGAATAGGCAGATTCCTCCAATATAATAGCATGCTTCTCAAGTCTGTATTTGTTTGTATTGCCCCAACTTTAGATGCATAATATTTCCAAATATATTTAGCAAAATTGCCATTGAGTAATATATGTTTGATGTCATCTTTGCCTTTCCTATGACCACAATAACATTCAGATTCATTTCTTCCAAATTTCTGAGAATCGCCACTTGGAATTGAGTTTTTAGGTGTTTCAAGTCACCCGATAATTTTTAAATTAAATTAAAAAACTCTTTATTTTTAGTCTATGAAAAACAAAGATTGAGTAAGAAATTCTATTGACCGGAGAAAAGGTATGAGACACGCTCCGAGTCCCGTGATTCTAGCACGGTCTCTTTATTAATTTATATTTGGCTAAAAATAATTTTTTGGATAAAAAGGGAAAATTTTGTATTATTTACTATTTTTTTTTAAAAAAAAAAATTGATTGGCCTAGGAGCGTAATCGCACACACGACCCCCTTTTCTTTTTAGAAAAGAAAACACACCAAGGATCGTAACCGAACACATGAGTTTAAATTTTTTTTTTTTAAAAAACAACAACTAATAATTAATTACTCAAATTTTCTTTAAAAGAATGATAAAAATGAATTAAAAAATATGGTGCAACATATAGACAAGAAAATGTTTACTGCTTATTAGTATTTATTTTTTATCAAAAGAAAATAAATAAAATTTAAGTATTAATACTTGACAATAACAAAAAAAAAATGATAATAATTACAGAATAATAATTAAACCTCCTTTTAAAACAAGTAGTGACATTCTAGTTTTAATTTTTTTAATATATTGATAAAATTTTGAAAATGACTATTTTTTTAAAAAATCAATTTTATTCGAAATGGCCAAATTACCCTTTTTGAAAGTGCAAAGATAGTCATTTTATCTAATAGGTAGATTACCAACCAAAATTAGCCGATTTTATATTTTTATTTTAATAGTGATTCAAATATTTACTTTCAAACAAATGAAAGGACTATATTTACATTTTATTTATTTATTTATTTATTTTTATTTACATTATATTTGCTAAAATGACCAAATTTACATTTTTTACAAAAATTACTAGATTTTCATTTTCTGCAAAAATGACCATATTTTTTTTAATTATTTATTTTGTTATTTTCTGCAAAAACGATCAAATTTACTTTTTTTGTAAAAATGATCAGATTTATCCTTCTTGTAAAAATGACCAGTAACTAATAAAAACTTTATTATTATTATTATTTTTAGCAAAACATGAGTCTACTTACTAATTATGAGGTAAAATTCATACTAAACACCAATTAGCAATATATAAGTACATAATAATAAACATAATCATATGAGAACCACTGTAGACTAAACTAATAAAGAAAATACAAACTAAATAACATATTGATAAACATAATCACACGAGAATCATAATAAACTTAACTAAATAAAAAAACAATTTTAATACAAACAACTTTATCAAAACATAAAAGAACGTAAATGTAAAAATTAAGATTACATGTGGAATGTAAAAGAAATACCTAAATTGATGACAAGCAAAATGTAGACGCACACTTATTTGAATTCCAAAGACCACCAAAGATGAAATATTTTTTTAGAAGAAGAATTTTTCTTATGTTTTTCTCTCTTGCAATTTTGTTCTTTTTTTTTTTCTCTATCTTTTTTTGTGTGTGTTTCATAATCCCCCTATAATGAAAGAAGAGAAGAGTTAAAATAGATAAAGAAAAATGAAATAATGTTCTTTTCTGAAAACTAAACTCCAAATGCATTCTTGAGCCTTTTTCTTCCCGATGAAACTTTTTTCTTTTCAATAAGTTCTCTTGTTCTCCCCAATGAGCCATCTAAAAGAGTCAATAAAAAATCTTTTTTTACTTTTCCTTTTCTAAGAGAAGACTATTGATAATGACTTCATTGCCCTTTTAAGGGCCCCCACTTTCTTTAATTCATTAATTTAATAAAAGACAATAGATCATTTGAATTTTTTTTAAAATAGTCTATTGAGTAGAATTCATTAGATTTTAATCATACAAACATGAAAGAAAAATTAGCTTATTTGACACAAAATTGAAACATTTTGAAGTAAGAAAATTACTAAATAAAAATAACATAAAACAAAATAAAAATGTACTAATAAGAAAAATAATCTCATATATATATATATATATATATATATATATATATATATATATATATATTAAGGAGCCTAATTGGTAATATTGTGTACTTAACTGTGCTTTTTTTTTTTTTTTTATAAACTTTTTCTAAAATGGTAGGTTAGAACTTATTGTGGAATGGGTGAAGCATGTAGCAAAAGAACATATGGGGCATTGCATGTAATCACATAATTATATTACTTTAAATTGGGGTTTTGAAGGGAGAAAAGAACTTTTTGCTATTGTTCAATGGAAACAACAAACGAAGCACCCTAAATACTTGCAAAGTAGGGTTTATAGTCCTATTTTTTCTTATTGTGTTTAGACAGGGTAGCGTGTTTCTAACATTTATCTGTATTGATATTGCAAATTTGAAAGTTACATGATCTTAAATTGTTATAAAGTGATGATTTGAGTTTCTAAATAATAATAGTAAATTGAAATTTAAATTTATATCTATTAAAAAGACTCAGGTTTGACATGAAAAAATATATATATTTCACATAAAAAAATTATATTAAAGAATAACTAGTAATAAATATTATTGATCAAGTAATTTTTATCAAATAATGTGATCTTATTGGTTGTTTCGTTGAGTTATTTCATTATGAGTAGTATAAAATAATCAATGTCCATAAATTTGTTTTGTTGTTGATTGTTTTTGCCTTCATATGTAATTCTTTATATATTTTATACATGGATAGAAAGTATTTATTGAGTTATATATAATCAATTCAAAAACATTTTGTCTACCCAAATAATTTTACTTCATCACAAATTGTTATAATGTGATCATTTGAGTTTCTAAACAATGATTTTAAAGTTTTAGCTCGAATAATTTTTTTAGTTTGTTGATTCAATTACATATGTATTTTAGAGCCCAATTCGATCCCTTCTCATTTCTAGGGTCCAATCCGATTCTTTATGCCCAATCCGATTCTTTATTCCTCTTAGAGTTCCGATATGATCCCTTAACCATTGGTTACTTTATTAATATGAAGAACTTAATTTGAACATAGAAAAATTAAGTATTAAGACAGAATTTTATAAGCAAAACATAAACTTTAATACTAAATGTAACATCTTATTCTAATCTCTCTTTTATTTTTTTCATTATTTTCTTCTGTGTAATATGATTGAAATTTTTACTTGAAATCTCTGTGGAGCCGAACAATGTGAGGACATGAATTCAAAAAATGTTATACGTAGTATGTATACTTCATACATCTTTAATGTGTAAATGATTTTCAAATTCAATATTTCATTTTTAGCTCTATTTTCCAATCACTAACAACGAGACAATGCTTATTTTTGTTGGGCTTTGTGGAGGCTTGTGAGCCGGCCCGACCCATTACTGAAACCCTAGGTTAACCATTTGGTTTTCCTATAAATATGATCCTTGTATTTGTAATTCTGAAGAAGCACAAGTGAAATAAAATCCTCCTGTTACAGTCGTGGAGTAGGGAAACCGAACCACGTTAAATTCTTGTGTGTCCCGTTTGTGTTCCGTTGTCTTTTCTCTAGATTATTTGTGTGTGTTGTGTGTTTAATTCCCAACAATTGGTATCAGAGCGACGGGTTTCAACAACATTGTAACACAAACTGTGAGAAATTGTCACCTAGGGTTCTTGTGTGAAGAACTGTGTGCAGGGAGGAGTAGCCGCCGTTACCATGTGGGTAACCTCAAGCAGCAGCCGGCTAGGAGAACCGCGCAGGGTGCGAACAGCCGTCGTCCGTGTGCTGTCCGTCGCGCCGTTCCGTTGGCCGCCGCGTCAGGAAGGAGTGTGCCGCCGCCGTTCGCAAGCTACAGCCGTGCAAGACGCCGAGGATCTGGAACCGCCATTCGCGAGCAGCAGCCGCTGTGAACCAGGCAGCCCAGATCGAAGGAGATCTGCCGCAGATCGTTAGCCCAGCAAGGGAGGAAAGCCACGCCGCAAGCAGTAGCGAGGCAGAGAACGCCGCTGCCGTCCAGTGGCCGCCGCGTCGAGGAGCCTCAGATCCAGCCGCGAGCGTCCAGATCGTGAGCATCGTCCAAATCGCCGCCCGCTGTCTGTAGACGCCGTTAAGGGAATTGACGAAGTCCTTTGAGATGGCAGAAGATGGGAAGTTCCGAATTGAGAAGTTCGATGGTACAGATTTCAGTTGGTGGAAGATGCAGATTGAAGATTTGCTGGTTCAGAAAGATTGGACGTAGTGTTGGGTGACAAGCAAGGAAAATTGTCTGATGCAGAGTGGGCAGTTTTGGATCAGAAAGCTATGTCAGTTATCCGACTTTCGTTGACCAAGAATGTTGCGTTCAACATTCTTAAGGAGAAGACAGCGAAAGGCATCTTGGAAGCCTTGTCTAACATGTACGAGAAGCCATCTGCAGCAAACAAAATTTTTCTGATTAGAGAGTTGGTGAACACAAAGATGAAGGAAGGCAGTTCAGTTACCGAGCACATCAACTCATTGAATTCGATCTTAGCCAGACTTTTGTCAGTTGGCATTAAGTTCGATGATGAAGTTCAAGCTTTACTACTGTTATCATCATTGCCTGACAGTTGGTCCGGAACGGTTACAGCAGTTGCCAGTTCAGTGGGACCTAGTGGATTCACCTTTGAGAAGATTCGTGATCTCGTTCTTGGCAAGGATGTCAGAAGAGGAGTAGTCTGGAGAATCATCAGGTGATATGCTAAACGTCGTCAGAGGCAGAGGAAATAACAGAGGTAGTGGGAGCAGGAACCGAAGAAGGAGTCAGTCGAAGGCTCGGGATGGCTCAGGTGTAACATGTTGGAACTGCAAGGAGGTGGGGCATTTCAGGAATCAATGCCAGAAAGACAAACAAGTCAACATTGCAGAAGACAGCGCCAACGAGGATTTGTTTATCTGTTGCGCGGAGAGCAATGTGGATTCCTGGGTCATGGATTCTGGTGCTTCTTTTCACGCTACCCACAGCAGTGAAGCATTGCAGAATCTGGTTATTGGAGACTTTGGAAAGGTAAGGCTTGCAGACGATAGAGCTCTTGATGTTACGGGCATGGGTGACATGGTGCTGAAGACGCCAGTCGATTCTGGACCTTGAAGGATGTCAGAGTTGTTCCAAGCTTGACGAAAAGTTTGATTCTGTTAGGCAGTTGGATGAACAGGGACATCATGTGAAGTTCGGAAATGGGCAGTGGAAGGTCGTGAAGGGCAATCTTGTCATGGCTCGTGGAACAAAAAGAGGATCGTTGTATATTGTTGGATTACCGTCTGAGGGAGTGACCGTCCCAGTTCAGAAGAAAAACAAAGTCCGGTTCACAGAATCTCGTGGGCAGAAGAAGGTTGTCTTTGCAAGAAAGAAACCCAGAGCCACAGGTCAGATTCAGGATGAACGAGCAAGGAAAGGTTCAGGAAGACCAGTCAGAGGCATTGTGGCAGTGGGAGCACCGGCCGTGCTTCAGCCAAGGCTCCTAGAAGACAGTGGGTCAAGAGAACCAGTATTCCAGCTGTGATACGTCTCCAGAAAATTTCTTGCTGAGTATGGAGAGTGTTTGTTCTCAGGGAGTTCTAGGATCCGGCAGTTCGTGTCTCAAGTGGGAGCCGGTAGGGACCGAGGACGAGTCAAGGGCAGTTTCAGCCGTGACTGATGTGTTGAAGCTTCGGGGAGCTTCAACGGGCCTTTCAGTGGACTGATGAGAAGGCCGCTGTGCAGCAGGAGAGAGTTGAAAAAGATTACTAGACATACAAGTGTTCTAAGTGGATGACAGTTGAAATTCTTCAAGCCTCCAAGTGGGAGATGTTGGGCTTTGTGGAGGCTTGTGAGCCGGCCCGACCCATTACTGAAACCCTAGGTTAACCATTTGGTTTTCCTATAAATATGATCCTTGTTTTTGTAATTCTGAAGAAGCACAAGTGAAATAAAATCCTCCTGTTACAGTCGTGGAGTAGGGAAACCGAACACGTTAAATTCTTGGTGTCCCGTTTGTGTTCCGTTTCTCTTTTCTCTAGATTATTTGTGTGTGTTGTGTGTTTAATTCCCAACAATTTTATGTTAAACAATGAATGAGATGTACCATGATAATAGAGAAAATAATCACGCCACGATGGTAACTTATTTTATGTTAAACAATGTTTATATATTTTTAATGTTATTTCATACATTTTTTATTTCAGTATCTGGTGTATGATAGGATCGTAACCATCAAACTTATTTCTAGATTCCTAAGACAATTTACTGTTGCAGATTCAGAAACATGTGTATCCAACATAAATTTTGATTGCAATGACTTGATTTCCCATGAGCATATCTTAACGGTGGTTGACTACTTGACCGGGTAAAATTATATAATTTATTATAAAAAATTTCAAAAGAAAATAAATAATTTAAATAATATTGATCAATAGTTTTATTGTAGAAGTTAATATGGTGGTAGTTCTACTTGAAAAATATAGATGGTAGAGGTAAAATTGTTTGAATCATAATTATTAATTATTTCTACTAGAACCTTTTTACATTGATTTGAACTAGAATTTAGCAGTTTCTTTATTTATTTATATACTTAAAATAGATTTAACATAATCCTCCTAATATGAAGCCACAAATGGACAAGGATCAATTACTTATTTAACAAAGTTGATGTTGATATATAAAAAAGGTTAATAAATAAGAATTGAGAAGAGCGACATCTATTAACCTAACATAATTGCTAGTTCGTTGGACAGATACAGTACCGAATAATTCTATGGTGATCTCTGTACCATTGATGTAACTTTTACGGTTGATTTTGATCGTTCAAACTTTGATAAGCCAATTTATGTTCTCATTTTTTTTATTTTTGGTTGAAATTTTTGTTGTTTAGAAAGTTTAGAGGAAATAGAGAGGTGCTTTTTTTCTTCTTCTCCTGAGCTTGAGCAGTGCAGAGTGATGAATGTGTATTTTAAGCTGAAGAACAAGTGAAAAAAGAGAAAAGTTGAAATTCATAAAAGGAAAAATACTTTTTTCAAGAACAATAAAGATTATGATGGAATGATAAGTATTTCTTTATTATTATTAGTTTTTTCGAGTTTAAACTTTGTGGATATTATTTATTATTATTATTATTATTATTATTATTATATTATTATTATTATTATTATTATTAATAATATTATTATTGTTATTATTATTAAATTTCGATTCATAGATATGAACTTCGGTCCCAAACTCGTTTGACTCCTTTAGAAAGTCGATTTATATTGCATATTTGAGTAGATGGCACTTCAACATTTTTATTTTATCATTTCAATCCATACAGATAATTACTTATATTTTATTGTTAATTTTAAGTTAGTGTCACGATCCAAATCATAGTAATTGACACCACACTAATTCTTCCGTGGGAGAACCACTACTATCATCCAACTAAAACAAATAATTTAAAACTAAGGCATTTATCATAGTAAACAAAATAAGATTTAGACAAAAGTTTTCAGAAATTTAGCCAATTGATCTAAACTTCTAACTAGCTATACGGAAGATAAACTTAGAATCTCAAAGTCAATGTTCAAAAATATCTAACAAAGATCCAAGTCTAAACAAGAAATACTAATGAACTTATCCACTAATTAAAAGCAAAGGTCTAAGTCCGGAATGGTGGACATAGACAAATGAGAATATTATGGCACCCCGAAAGATTGACTCACCCTTGAATTCGATGCGATGATTTTTAATCCCCTAAGCGAGGTTTGTCAATAGCTGCTTGAAGATGTCATGTACCCAACAAAACTAAGAGCAAGTGCAGAATCAGTACACAATCACAGTGTACTGGTAAGATCGTGCGATTATCCCACTAGTGTAATATAAGTAATTCAACAACATTATAATCGCATGCATAATATATCAACATCTACAACATTAACATACTTATCAATATACAATTATCGCATATCATTGGTCCTCTCACAGAACCACAATCCAAATAATTAGCTTGTCGAAATATGACAGTTTGATCCCATAGTTGTGCTGGAACGTGACAACCCGATCCAATAGTTGTGTTGAAACATGGCAACCTAATCCAAATTAGCTTTTCAGAGCGTGACAATCTGATCCCCCAGTACACACCACAATCACAAGTACATCTTCAAGATCATACATCATGATTTCATGGCAACCATCATTCAAATATTTCATTTACAACAACAATGATCGATATTGTAGCATTCATACATATACAATTATCAAAATGAAGCAAGAACAAACAAACATCATACAATCATAGAAGTGCAAATATCACCTACCTCTAACCAAGCTTGAATCCCTAAGATTCTTGATTCTTCCCTTCCAAAATTTGTTCTGTTTGTTCTTGGTCTATAAACAATTAATAACATACGGGAATCAATAAACAATTATTAATTACCTAAATTACTAACAATTCTAACAAACACTAGATCATATGCATGATCACTAATATCTAAATTAGGTTTTTTTTCCACCATAGAATCTTTCAAGAAACTCTTCCCTATCAAAATTGATCCATTCTATTACATCCTACGAATTTAAAAATGGATTCGGAGAGTTAAAAACTTACCTTTAGCCTCAAAAATGATAGAAAATAAGTTAGAGTAGCCTAGGGGTCGTTCTTTAGATCTAAAACTTGAAAAGTGTCAAATAAGGTCATTTAAAGGTTTTATTTATGACTTATTTCATGCTTGTCCTACTATTGCGGCCCTCATCTCGCTTGTAGCGACAGTGCCACATTGACATAAGTGCCGCCAGAGAAGTCTTGTCTCGTCCCACACATCGGCCACTATCCCGTTACAACGATCCCACTAAAGCAGCATAAAACAAAGCGGATAGCTCATTCGCATAATCACATTGTCTCATTTATAACACACCTCCATTCCAATATGCTCAGAAAATACTCTTTACGCTAAGATCAATTTTCTGAGCTTTACTCACTCAAATTCAATTCTGTAAAATAGTACATATTTGTTAAAGAGTTATATAACACCTCATCTAACCAAATTTTTAATTAAGTCACTCGATTGCTACCCAGTTTTCCTATACCTTATAGACTCTGATTTCCTCCAAACGTGGACAAGGTTAAAACAAATTCAAATACTACAAAAAAAAATTTGGCCCCAATTTCCTCCTTGTTAAAATTTCTATAACGAAGTAACTCAATCGTTACAATTAGATAATAAAATCTAACCTAATTACTTATATTTCTGAATTTAAAGGGCAAACCAAAATGATCCCTTATTTGATGGATAATTAAATTAAGTTCAACAAGTTTTTAGAGAAAATGGTCAAATGTCCCCCAACCTATTGTCAGATTCTCAACAACACACATTAGCTTTATGGGGGTCCTTTCACCCCTTAAACTGTTTAAAACTTATATTATTACCTTTCTAATTGCTGATCTAGTAAAGTGGGAGTATTTGAGTGAGCAATAAAAATAAATTATTAATTTTTTTAAATCATTTATGAATATATATGTATTTTATTTATATATTTTATTTCTTCTTTCTCTCACCCCCTTTCTGTTACTAACACTTTTCTAAACAAATCTTTATGACGAAGCTTTGACCAATAAATAACAGTTAAATAACTAGACCACCTACACCATTGGAGGATAAACTTCACAAAATCAAAATATCTTTAGTTGTCTGTCTTCCTTCTCACTATTGACAAGCAACAAGAGACGCCAATAAACCATCAACCACCACACCTCTTTTTGCTTGTAATGACGAACAGCTAGAGAAATCCTAATTAAACCTTTTTTCTTTGCTGGTGGAATTAAAATTGGATTTACGATTATTTTGATGTCTTTTCAATTTGAAGCTTTATTCACAAGAGAAAATGACGGAAAATTCTTTTAGTGGGTCAAAAAGATAAAATGACGACACATGTTCCCTTACCCGATGATGCAACGACTGCGGCTCATTGCTACAGAAACTCCTTGACTTTGTCTTTAAACTGCCACAAGTCTTCATATTTCTCCCATGTGGCCTCTTCTGGAGTTTGTCCCTTCCAATGTACAAGGAACATGGCGCTGGCTTGTTTTCCTTGCTTCCATTGGCTTGGTAGTCTATGATAGGATCAATCTCTCGGTCATTCAAGGCGGCGACTATTATGGGAGCCCGTTGTGACCGATTCCTTTTGGGATCTTCCTTGTCCTCATGGTACGAGTTGATTGAGCTTGCATGAATGACCGAATTGATTTGAAGTGTGGAGGTAGCTCTAGGTTGTATCAGATATTGCCTACCTTGGAAATGATCTTGAACGGACCCTCATATTTCCACACTAAGTTTTGATGAACGCCTCTTAGTGCCTTGAACTGTCTCAGATTGAATTTCACAAAGACCATTCCACCTTTTTTGAAATCCGTGGGACGATGCTTGCAATCAGGGAACTTCTTCATCTTCTTGGCTGCCTTGTCCAAGTAGGAATTGGTACTGTCGAGTTGTTCCTACCATCCCTTGGAAAAATGGTAGGATCCCAAACTTTTTCCTTCAAAAGTAGCCGGTAACAAATATGGAGTCGACGACTTTTGGCCTGTCGCCAATTCAAAGGCTGTGCGCTCGATAGACTCGCTCTTTTACAAATTGTATGAAAACTGCGTCATATCCAAGAGCCTGGCCCAATCTTTTTGGTGTGCACTGACATAGTGTCTCAGGTAGCACTTTAGTAGGGCTTTGATGCGTTTTGTTTAGCCGTTGGTCTGCGGATGGAAACTTGTGGAAAAGTGAACTTTTAAGCCAAGTATATTGAACAACTCTCTCCAAAAGTTTCCAGTAAGGTGGGGGTCTCAATCGCTGATGATATGCCTTGACAACTCCCAATATTTCACCACGTTCTTAAAGAACAATTGGTCAACCTTTTTTGCGGTTCAACTGGCTATGGCAGACATGAAGGTAGCATACTTTGAAAACCTATCCGCTACGACCATTATCATCCCATACCCATCATATTTGGGTAGAAAGGTGATGAAGTCCATGGTTACGTTCTCCCAAGGTCGTTTTGCCATAAGCAGTGTCTTCAGTAGTCCTCGGGGTTGCCTTTGCTCCACTTTGTCTTGCTGGCACAGAAGACATGTTTGCACATAACACTCGATGTCGTCCCGTATTCATGGCAAAATTATATGGCTTCGATCAACGACCTTGTCCTTCGCTACCCCGGATTCCAAGCCCATGGTGTTTCGTGGATTTCTTTGATGATTCGCCGCCTCATCGATCTAAACTTAGGTACATATATCCTCCTAATGGAAGTAAGCAAGAGGCCTTCTTCCACCCAAAAGATCGCCTAGTCTTGCCTTGGCAGCCAACTCCATTAAATGTTTGGTCTCTGGATCATGTTGCATTTCATGCTTGATTGCATCTTGAATGTCACAGTCAGTTGTAGTGATGGTAGCAAGCTCGGCCTTTCTTCTAAGTGCATCGGCCACAACATTGCCTCACCCCAGCTTATACTCCAAGATGTAGTCGAATTCTGCTAGAAAATCTTGCCACCTAACTTACTTCAGGGTTGATCTTCTTTTGTGTCTGGAAGTAGCTAGTGGCCACGTTGTTGGTCTTGTCCATAAACTTGGAGCCTAGTAAGTAGTGTTTCCACGTGCGTAGGCAATTCATGATGACTGTGATTTCCTTTTCTTGGCACCGTGTACCGCTGTTCGACCTAGTTTATCTTGTGGCTCTCAAATGCTATTGGGTGTCTATCTTTCATTAAAACTCCCCCAATGGCAAAGTCTGATGCATCCATGTGTACTTCTAAGGTCTTGGAGAAGTCGAGCAGTGTCAAGACCGGCTCCTCCGTCACTGCAACCTTGAGACCTTCGAACGCTTTTTGGCACTCCTCGCTCCAAATCCATAACTTGTTCTTATTTTACAACTCGATTAGTGGAGAGACTTTAGCGGAGTATCCAATGATGAACCTACGATAATAGTTTGCAAGTCTAAGAAAGGATCGCAGCTCGGTCACTTTTGTGGGTACCTCACTCCTGGATCGCCCGAATCTTTGCATCCTCTATCCGTAATTTGCCTTGGCTTATGATATGTCCTAAGAAGTGTACCTCATTCTAGGCGAACTCGCACTTTTCCCGCTTGACATAGAGTTGGTTCTCTCGTAAGACTTGGAAGACTCTTTTCAGATGCTCCACGTGCTCCTTTAAGGTGTTGTTGTAGATGAATATATCATTCAAGTGCACCACAAACTGGTCAAAGTAGGGTTGAAACATCTTGTTTATCAACATGCAAAAGGTGACGGGTGAGTTGGTTAAACCAAAAGGCATAACCAACCACTTGTATGCTCCATATCTGTTCACAAACACTATCTTTGGCTCGTCCCTTTTTGCGATGCGCACTTGGCAGTAGCCTTTCCGGAGATTCATCGTGGTAAAGTATTTGTCTTGTCCAAGTCTATCAAAAAATATGCGATGAGTGGGATAGGATATTTTTTCTTAATTGTTACCTTATTAAGCTTCCAATAATCAATGCATAAGTGTAACGACCCATCTTTCTTCTTCTATAATAGTCTGGCGCGCTATAAGGTGATTTGGATGGTCGAATGTGACCAGCCTCGAGGAGCTCCTTCAACCCTATCCTTAGCTCCTCTAATTCGGGTGGAGCCATACGATAAGGTGCAGGTGCGGGTGGCTTGGCTTCTACTTCCAACTCTTGTGATGTACCTCGCGCCTAAGAGGTAGAGTCTTTGGCAGCTTGTTCGGCATCATGTTCTTGTTTTCCTTAAGGACCTTCTCAATGATCAGTGGCAAGCACCCTTCAACATAATTGTTTTCTCCTAAGCTTGCAATGGTGGCTAAGAACGTCGATTTTACTTTATTTAAACCGTTCACATTCTGTATGGCCGATAGGTGGGCGTGTCATTCTTTCTTCGGCACCTTAACTGGGGGTACCGTGTATGACCCTTTCCGCTTCATGACTATGAGTCGTTGAAGGTAGAGTTTGATCATCGTGTAGCAGCGCTGGAAGAACTCTTGCCCGAGAATGATATCAAATATATCTAAAGGAGAAATGGTGAAGTTTGTCTTACCTTGCCACTTCCCCAATGTGATGCTCACTCCTTGGGTGACCCCGCATACGGGAGTCGGTGGGGCATCAACTGTCTTGAGGCAGGTGTTGCTTGGAACGTAATTTAGCCCTAGCTTCTCTACCACCATTTTTTATGATATTTCCTTCGGCGTCAGAGTCTACCATGGCATGATCTAGTCATCCATTTATGGAGATGTCTATATATTGCGTGCTAAAGTATCTTGACTTCTCCATCTACTTGCATATAGCACCACATAATTCTACCATGCCCAGCTGCATCGTTCCCCCGTCCTGCCCTTGCTCTTGTGCGTCCTTATCATTCCATTCGAGTAGGATGACACCAAGGTTTTTCATCTCGGGGAACCTGGCATAGCCGTGCATTCCACCACATATGTAGCAACCATCTCTTTTGTTAGTCTGCGCCCTCTGTGTAGTTTTGGCAAACAAACCGCTTTGTTGTCTGGCTTGTAGGGGTCGTGCTACTTGGGATGTGCCTACTGCTCCTTGCCTCATCCAGGATCTCCTCCACCTTTGGCATGGCTGCTCTTTGTGTCCTTCACCTTTGCCTTGTCGTGACGGTCATGTTAAAGTTGGTTAATGATTCGGCTTGTGTAATGGCCTTATCTATGGTCTTGACATGTCGCCACTCCAAATCCATCTTGGACCAATTCTTCAACCCATTCATGAAGTGTAAAAACATGTATTCATTTGTGAGGTTGGGAATTTGAAGTGTTAGAGTTATGAACTCCTTCACGTACGCCCGAATACTTCCCGTTTTCTTCAATTCCCGGAACTTGCACTTATCCTTGTACATAACATTGTTAGGAAAGAAGAATTTCTTAAATTCCTCACGGAATTGCTCCCACATGTTGTGGTGTACGTCCCCTTCCTAATCTCGGCTTCTTTGCGCCTCCACCATAGCATGACCATCTCAGATAGATACAACACAATAGTGTTGATCTTATTTTCTTCACTCTTCACCTGGCTACACTTGAAGTAGCTCTCTAAGTGCCACAGAAAGTTATGCACCTCCTGAAAATCGCGAACATCTTTGAATATGGGTGGCTTGAAAGCCTCGACCCTGGCCTCTCTATCATGGTCGGGTGCTATCGATCCTCCAGTCTCTGAACCTTCCTTGAGTGTTTTCACTTCGGCCTTCAGAATTTCAATCGTGCTTAGTGTCTCCATGAGCCGATACTCCAAGGAAGTGATGGACTTCTTCATCTAAAACTCAGACCGCTAGTGAACCTTTAACTTCTTACGAATGTTCCAGTCTCTTCAAGGGGGAAGTCCTCAAGAGTCTTGAACTTGCCGTCAACCACATTCATGTGACATCCTAATATCTCCATGTCCTGCCTTGAAACATCCACCCTTGTGAACCATTCTTCTCCAGCAGTGTCGTCTATGGTCTCTTTGCCAAGTTCATCGTCACTTTTTTCGGTGGCCGAAGGTGGATGAGATGTTAGTGCCTCGCATGGTGTGGGTTCATGCAACACCTCCTCATAGCCCTTTTGATGCTTCTTTCACTTTCGGTTCTTCTTTCCACCATCCAAACTGATGTTTGTGGTGCTAGTGCCATTTACATCTCTCTCAATCGCCATTCCCTTGGTATTAACATTTGCTCTAATACAACATTATCATGGACTTAGAATCTTTTTATTGATCCGAGACACTTGACAACTCACTCAAAACTCTTTCAGCTCTATTAAGCTCAAGTAAGCCTTTTCAAGCTAAATCGCTAAAAGAATGAAAGGAAAGACTTAGAAAGATCAAAAAAGAGAACTTTGAAGAAGGCTTGTCGATTGCTTTGGAGAATGCTTTACAACTTTTGCTAGGTGCCTTTGCAAATGAGGGGCACCTCTATTTATGCTACTTACTAAGGACTAAAGTGCAATTAATATTTACTTTACATGCCCCTAAGATATTTATACTTTGGTCCCTTTCTAGATAATTCTACATTATTTTAGGACCTTTCCTGGCATTCTTGAGAATTCCAAAAGGTTCTAGAGTCCTCCACAAGCCTCTCCGCAACTCTAAAACGTTCTTCCCTTATTTGAATGCGACTAAAAAAGTGGCGGGATGTCACAATGGTCTCTAATTAGACCTACAAGGTTACACACCTCAACACTAAGCGTTTCCTACTACAAGTGAACTACTTCACAATCCACCTCCAAGTATACTTGTGGAATGCAAGGACAAAATCTCATACTACCATCAAAGCTAAGTAACTCTCTTTGGCCATTCCTTATCATAGTCCACTCTCATAGTCAAGACCTAGGTTTACGTGTAATCTTAACATTCATAGTCTATATACACGGTCTGTTCTGAAGCTTCTCTATTGCATAAGGGTATCATACTTCTAATGAACCTCAAGACACCCTTGTGCAATGTCTGAAAGGCATCCCATACTACCCTTCACACTAAGAATAGCCTTGAAGTCATCCTAGTCATATCCACCCTACTTGGCCTCGTTATTCATTTCACTTTCTTAACAAAGGAATCTCTCACCTTTAGACAAATATAACAAGATAAGGCAACTCTAGTCCAATACTATCTCAAGGCTTCTCTTTAGTGATCCTAAGTCATACTTTGTGCAATGCACTCATAGCATCCTATATTTCTAATCATGCTAAGTATTACTTTTAGGTCCTATTACTAGCTCTTCTTGGATTGAAACCTAGTTCCTCTGTTTACTTTAGAATCTATGAAGTACTCTATCTCAAGCACATCGTAGTTCATTATTAAGTTGAAACCTAAGAGATACTTAATTAAGTATGTCTAAGTTATTTATTCACATGGACTATATGAGATACTTCTATAAGTATTTCTAAGTCCATCTAATGTCATGAACACTATGAGATACCCTTTTGGTATGTTTAAGTTCATTTACACTCTTGAACACTACGAGTTACTTCATTAAGTAAGTGTTTGTTCATTGTGCTTTGAACAATATGAGATGCTTCTCAAGCATGGTTTAGTTTATAGGATATGGTGATATCCACTATAAAACCTTGACTTTGCTACGTGTAAGGATCCCATCTCATAAGGCCTAACTTTAAGAAAACCCACACTCTACTACGTAAGATTTCCCCTTAAACGTGGATAGTCGTCACATATACTAGGTGTGGATCTCCTTTCTTATGGGAGTCTGGACCCTATCTTGTGTGACACTCCTCCTCGTTGACATATCCACTTGGAGTCAAGCATAAACTTCAAGGTCTACTTGTGTCACGACCCAAAACGAGCCGCGAGTGGCACCCACACTTATTCTCCTATGTGAGCGAACCAACAAATCTAAACCCCAAAATCTGGAAGTCATCACACCAAGAACATCTATCCTCAAGTTTCTAAATCTAAGAGTATTTAATAAGCTAAAATAAGTAAAACAGATGATCCATGTCCGAACTTCAAGGACATCAAGACGTGAATGAGAAAATCCAGTCCGAGCTAGGAACAATAGCTAACTCTGAATTCTGATATGCTGGAGACTGGCTAGAGTTGAGGTTTGAAGTCGATGGCACGTTTGCTGCACTCCACAAATAACAAAGAGAAAAATACAAGTAGGGGTTAGTACAAGGAACACGTACTGAGTAGGTATCATCGGCCAACTCAGAATAGAAAGCAATATATATCGAATAATAATATAAAATAAACTACAATACTTAACTGGTGACAACAACAAGTACAAGAACCATTGGCAACAACACCAAGCACACCTATGAGGACTCAAGCCTCCACACCATACTCATTTGGGAAATCGGTTCTTTGAATTTGAGTATATTAATATAATTCAAGATTCACTCTCTTTATTATTATCGTGTCGGAACGTGACACTCCGATCCCCTAATACTACCGTGTCGGAACGTGACACTCCGATCCCCTAATACTACGTGTCGGAACGTGACACCCGATCCCCTAATGCTACGTGTCGGAACGTGACACTCCGATCCCCTAATGCTACGTGTCGGAACGTGACACTCCGATCCATTTATCTCATTGCTTTAGTTCATCAAGCCTCTTTTATGTCAAGGCATCATCTTAATAGAGAGGGCTAAGATTTAGGATTCCACAATCACAACATACAAACACACAATCAAGCATATGGAAGACTTTACAATACTACCCAATACATATCAATCGCTATTTAGACTTTACTATGAAATAGCATAAACCATAACCTACCTCCACCGAAGAATTGTGATCAAGAAAATTACTTCCCAATGACTTTGCTTTCCTTTTCGTTCTCTCTCCCTCGCTCGTTCGTTCCCCTCTTCCTGTTTTTTTTTATTTTTATTCTACAGATTCTTTTTCTTTTACCCTAATTATCATATAATCAAGTATAAAAGATGATAAAAGTAACCCACTATTATTTTAAAGTTATCTCCTTTAACCCCCAAGTAAATAAATTATTAAACTTACTCCACTAATTTCATAATTATAATCATGAATAGTCCAAAACACCCCTTTAAAAATTTCAGTAGAAATCCGACCCAGTTGGGGTTACGCAACTTGTGACGGCCCGTCGCATCTGTGACGGTCCGTTCTGCAGGTCCGTCACAAAGTTCAGAGAGTTAAATTCAGTAATGAGGTTTGTGACGGTCCTCGTATCTACAAAGGTCCGTGCTGCAGTTCCGTCGTGAAGTTCAGAGAGTTGGCCCCATTACCCAGATTTCAGAGTTGAAGTATTTGAAACGAAGAAGCTCGACGGACCGTTGTGCCTATGACGGTCCGTCGCGTGATCCGTCGACCCGGTTAGTTTTTATCAAAAATAATCCTACTGCTCGAAATGACTAAACAGGTTGTTACAATAGATACCAATTTACCCATCGTTCGTCCTCGAACGATCACAAGAAGAAAACAAGGGCGAGAAAGAGTACCTGAATCTGTAAAAAGATGTGGATATCTTCCTTGCATATCAGCCTCATTCTCCCAAGTGGACTCTTCAACTGGCTGATTCTTCCACTGAACCTTGATAGATGCAATCTCCTTTGATCTCAACTTGCGGACCTCCCTATCCAAAATAGCAACAGGCTCCTCCTCATACGACAAATTCTCATGAAGAAGAACTGAATCCCAACGAATGATGTAGTTTCCATCCCCATGGTATTTTTTAAGCATAGACACATGAAATACCGGGTGCACTCCTGAGAGTCCTGGAGGCAATGCCAATTCATAAGCCACCTCCCCACGCGCTTCAGAACTTCAAATGGACCAATATACCGTGGACTAAGCTTACCTCGCTTACCAAACCGCATCACCCCTTTCATGGGCGAAACCTTCAACAAGACTTGCTCACCCTCCATAAAATCCAAGTCCCTAACCTTTCGATCTGCATATTCTTTCTGCCTGTTCTGAGCGGCTAGAAGCTTTTCCTGAATGAATTTTACTTTATGTAACGACTCCCTCAAAAGATCGGTACCCCATGGTGTCACCTCAAATGCATCAAACCAACCAATAGGAGACCTACATCTCCTCCCATACAGTGCCTCAAATGGGGCCATATCAATACTTGAGTGATAGCTATTATTGTATGAGAACTCTGCTAAGAGTAAGAAGTTATCCCAATGACCACCAAATTCTATCACACATGCACGAATCATATCTTCCAACACTCGAATCGTTCACTCGGACTGACCATCAGTCTGAGGGTGAAATGCAGTACTAAGATCCAACCTAGTACCTAATTCAGCATGCACTGTTCTCCAAAACATAGAAGTAAACTGCGTACCTCTATCTGATATGATGGAAAGTGGAACTCCATGCAATCGAATAATTTCTGAGATATAGAGTTTGGCTAACTTCTCTGCATTGTAAGTCATCTTGACCGGAATGAAGTGAGCAGACTTAGTTAACCTATCAACAATTACCCAAATGGAGTCACACTTACCCAATGTCTTTGGAAGACCAACTATGAAATCCATTGCAATTCTCTCCCACTTTCATTCAGGAATGGGCATTCTCTGAAGTGTCCCTCCAGGCCTCTGGTGTTCATACTTTACCTGCTGACAATTCGGGCATTGGGCAACAAAATTAAAAATGTCACACTTCATCCTACTCCACCAAAAATGTTGCTTTAGGTCACGATACATCTTGGTTGCACCAGGATGTATTGAATACCTTAAACTATGAGCCTCTGTAAGAATAGTGTAAATCAAATCATCGACGCGGGGCACACATACCCTTCCCTTAATTCTCAAAACACCTTCCTCATCAATTTTGCTTCTTTAGCCTCTCCTCGCAATACCGTATCTCGAATCCGGATCAGTTTCTCATTAGTAAACTGTTTTCCCTTAATCTTGTCAAGAAAGGAAGATCTTGCCTCTACACAGGCCAAAGATCCTCCCTTCTCTAGTACTTCCAGCCTCATAAAGTCATTAGCCAGAGTCTGAACCTCTCTAGCCAATGGGTTTCTAGAAACCTGCAAGTGTGCTAGACTTCCCATGCTCCCTGCTTTTCTACTTAAAGCATCTGCCACAACATTAGCTTTTCCTGGGTGATACAAGATAGTAATATCATAGTCCTTCAGTAGTTCCATCCACCTCCTCTGCCTCAAATTCAAATCTTTCTGAGTAAAGACGTACTGTAAACTACGATGATCTGTATAAACTTCACACTTGACGCCGTATAGATAATGTCTCCATTGCTTTAATGCAAACACAACTGAAGCCAACTCCAAATCATGGGTCGGATAGTTACGTTCATGCACTTTTAATTGCCTCAAAGCATAAGCAATTACATTCTTCTCCTGCATTAGCACTGCACCCAAACCAGAATAAGATGCATCACAATACATAATGAAATACTTACCTTCCACTGGCAAGGTAAGAATTGGTGCAGTAGTCAACAAGGTCTTGAGGTTCTGGAAGCTTTCTTCATATTCGTCTGACCATACAAATGAAACATTCTGCTTAGTCAAATTTGTCAATTGGGAAGCAACAGAAGAAAATCCCTTGACAAATCGACAGTAGTAGCTAGCTAAACCAACAAAGCTCCTTACCTCTGTAACATTAGTAGGTCTTACCCAACTCTTCACTGCTTCAATCTTAGAAGGATCCACCATCACTACATCCTTAGAAACAACGTGCCCCTAGAAGGACACTGAATCTAGCCAAAACTCGCACTTGGAGAATTTGGCATAAAGCCTTTTCTCCCTTAACACTTCCAATACAATTCTCAAATGTTCCTTATGTTCTTTCCTGCTCTTTGAGTATATCAGTATATCATCAATGAACACAATGACAAAGAGATCCAGATACGGCTTAAAAATCCCGTTCATCAAGCTCATGAAAGCAGCAGGGGCATTCGTAAGCCCAAAAGACATTACTAAGAATTCATAATGCCCATACCTGGACCGAAAAGCAGTCTTTGGCACATCCGTTCCCGTACTTTCAATTGATGATAACCAGATCTCAAATCGATTTTTGAGAAGGTACAAGCACCTTGTAACTGATCGAACAAATCGTCAATGTGAGGAAGAGGATACTTGTTCTTAATAGTTACCTTATTCAGTTGCCCGTAGTCTATGCACATCCGAAAACTTCCATCCTTCTTCTTTACAAATAAAACAGGAGCACCCCAAGGGGATGCACTTGGTCTAATAAAGCCTTTACCTAACAACTCTTGAAGTTGGGCCTTTAACTCCCTTAACTCAGCTGGAGCCATTCTATAAGGGGGTATGGAAATGGGGCGAGTACCCGGCTCCAGATCAATACAAAAATCAATATCCCTATCCGGTGTCATACCAGGAAGGTCTGCAGGAAACACATCCAGAAACTCACGGACTACCGATACAGACTCAATCGAAGGTACTTGGGAAGTATCATCCCTGAGATGTGCCAAGAAAGCTAAACAACCCTTACTAACCATTCTTTTAGCACGAAGAAAGGAGATGATACGAACTGGGGTGGAAGTATAGTCACCCTCCCACACTAGCGGATCTGTCCCAGGCTTGGCCAATGTCACAGTTTTAGCATTACAATCTAAGATTGCAAAATTTGGAGAAAGCCAAGTCATACTCATAATTACATCGAAATCAACCATTTTTAGAATAATCAAGTCTACATGAGTATTGCTCCCCACAAAAGTCACAAGACAAGACCTATACACCTTCTCAACTATCACAGACTCACCCACAGGAGTAGAGACATGAATAGGCATGTCAAGCAAATCACAATGTAAATCAAGACCAGTAGCAATGAGGAAGATACATATGAAAATGTGGATCCAGGATCAAATAATACAGAAGCCATGTAATCACAAACAAAAGATTACCTGTGATAACACACATCAGATGTCTCTGCTTCAGACCTCCCGAGGAAAGCATAACAATGGGCCCTATCACCTCCTGCCATCCTGTTGCCCCTACCATGTTGTGCTGCAGTAGCTCCAGCTTGCCCGCCACCCCCACCCCGCTGATTTGGTGACCACCATTACCTTGTCCACCACGTCCTCCAGAATGACGGCCTCTCCCATGACCACCTCTACCTCTAAATATTGGGGGTCTGTAACTCTATTTTGGACAATATCTCCTAATATGTCCAGTCTCCCCACATCCATAACAATCTCAAGAGTCAAGAATAGGTCTCTGCGAGAATGACGAAGTCTGGGGATAACCTCCAAACTCATAGAAATATTGACTGGCCTGCGATGGACCCCCAGCTACAGCCTGCAGTGAAGACTGAATAGGTCTGGCTGGGTAACCTCCTGAACTCTGCCCTCTGGAGTAAGAACCACTAAACTCACCTCCCTTACAAAACTTCTTAGATGTCGATGCCATGGTGAAGTCGTCTGGCATCACCCCCTCCACCTCTATCACAAAATCAACCACTTCCTGAAAGGATTTTGCTGCAGCAGCTACCTGTAAGGCTGGGATCTGCAAATCTGACCTCAATCCTTTCACAAAACGGCGAATCCGCTCTTGTAGACTGAAGCAAAGCTGGGTGGCATACCTGGATAGTGCACGAAATTTGGCCTCATAAGCAGTTACAGACATCCTTCCTTGCTCTAGGCTCAGGAACTCATCTCTCCTCTTATCCCTCAAAGTCCGGGGTATATACTTCTCCATAAATAGGCTAGAGAATGATGCCCAATTCATAGGTGGTGCCTGTGCTGGTTGACACTCAACATACGACCGCCACCACATTTTGGCATTTCCCTGAAACTAATAGGTCACAAACTCAACACCGAATCGTTTTACTATGTCCATCTTATGTAGCAGCTCATGACAATCAACCCGAAAATCATAGACATCCTCAGATTCAGCACCCTTGAAGACTGGAGGTTCCAACTTCAAGAATTTAGTGAAAAGTTCATGCTGATCACTCGTCATTATAGGCCCTGTAGTAAATAAAGGAAACGTGCCTACTTCCAATGAGACATCCATGCGGGGAGCCACAGCAGCTGCATGTTGTACCCCCGGAACCTGAGGTGCTGGTGCAGAAAACACTGGAGGTGTCTGGCCCTGATCAGATAACCCGCTAAGATAAGTAAGAACCTAATCATCTCTGGGGTAGGTTGGGGTGGTATTTCCTCATCTTGCACCTGCTCATTTTCCCCTTCTTCACCCTCTCTCACTACCTCATCAGTCGGTGGAGGAGTCACCGCCCTATCACTACCTGGACCAGGGGTTCATCCTCTACCTCGAGAGGGAGTCCTCCTGCGACCTCTACCACGACCTCTTGCCACTGCTCCTCCTCGAGCTACAGCCCCAGTGGTTGGCTGCGACGCACCCTGTCTTGCCGGTGTTGGTGTTGGCACAGTAGTTGCTCTAGTTCTAACCATCTGTGAAATAGAGTGAGGATGTCAGATACCAATTTGTATCACCTAGATACCAATTGGATCCAAGTAATAGCACGAAAGGAAGAGAGAATGGAATTTTTCCTAAAGTCCTATAGCCTCTCAAAGAAAAGTAAGGGCGTCCCCCTACCGTTCCTCAAGACTCTACTAGACTTGTTCTTGTGTGATAAGACCAACGAACCTAATGCTCTGATACCAAGTTTGTCACGACCCAAAACGATCCGCGAGTGGCACCCACACTTATTCTCCTATGTGAGCGAACCAACAAATCTAAACCCCAAAATCTGGAAGTCATCCCACCAAGAACATCTATCCTCAAGTTTCTAAATCTAAGAGTATTTAAGAAGCTAAAATAAGTAAAACAGATGGTCCATGTCTGAACTTCAAGGACATCAAGACGTGAATGAGAGAATCCAGTCCGAGCTAGGAACAATAGCTCACCCTGAATTCTGATATGCTGGAGACTGGCTAGAGTTGAGGGCGAGTTGAAGTCGATGGCACGTTTGCTGCACTCCACAAATAACAAAGAAAAATACAAGTAGGGGTCAGTACAAGGAACACGTACTGAGTAGGTATCATCGGCCAACTCAGGATAAGAAAGCAATATATATCGAATAATAATATAAAATCAACTACAATACTTAACTGGTGACAACAACAAGTACAAGAACCATTGGCAACAACACCAAGCACACCTATGAGGACTCAAGCCTCCACACCATACTCATTTGGGAAATAGGTTCTTTGAATTTGAGTATATTAACATAATTCAAGATTCACTCTCTTTATTATTATCGTGTCGGAATGTGACACTCCGATCCCCTAATACTACCATGTCGGAACGTGACACTCGATCCCCTAATACTACGTGTCGGAACGTGACACCCGATCCCCTAATGCTACGTGTCGGAACGTGACACTCCGATCCATTTATCTCATTGCTTTAGTTCATCAAGCCTCTTTTATGTCAAGGCATCATCTTAATTGAGAGGGCTAAGATTTAGGATTCCACAATCACAACATACAAACACACAATCAAGCATATTGAAGACTTTTTAATACCATAAAATACATATCAATCGCTATTTAGAGTTTACTATGAAATAGCATAAACCATAACCTACCTCCACCGAATAATCGTGATCAAGCAAGTTACTTCCCAATGCCTTTGCTTTCCTCTTCGTTCTCTCTCCCTCGCTCGTTCGTTCCCCTCTTCCTGTTCTTTTATTTTTCTTCTACAGATTATTTTTCTTTTACCCTAATTATCATATAATCAAGTATAAAAGATGATAAAAGTAACCCACTATTTATTTTAAAGTTATTTCCTTTAACCCCCAAATAAATTATTAAACTTACCCCACTAATTTCATAATTATAATCATGAATAGTCCAAAACACCCCTTTAAAACTTTTTGCAGAAATCCAACCCAGTTGGGGTTACGCAACTTGTGACGGCCCTTCGCATCTGTGATGGTCCGTCCTGCAGGTCCGTCACAAAGTTCAGAGAGTTAAATTCAGTAATGAGGTTTGTGACGGTCCGTCGTATCTACGACGGTCCGTGCTGCAGTTCCATCGTGAAGTTCAGAGAGTTGGCCCCAGTACCCTGATTTCAGAGTTGAAGTGTTTTGAAACGAAGAAGCTCGACGGACCGTTGTGCCTATGACGGTCCGTCGCGTGATCGTCGACCCAGTCAGTTTTTATCAAAAATAATTCTACTGCTCGAAATGACTAAACAGGTTGTTACAACTTGTTAAGTGTTGCTTAACACTTATCTTTCATGGAAGGATGTCCTTGACAACCTCACCATGCTCAAATAATTTTATCACTTCATACAATAAGCTTTCATAAGAGAGGTTAGGTGAATATAGGCCTTTCACCATAATCCAACATATTAGACTTCTATTCTCTTTTACACTTTAAACTCAAAACCATAGCATTACTAGGATATCTCATTAGCTTAACCCTAAAGCCCTAGCCATCATGATAACAACCCTACTCTCAAGGTTTCTTTATGAATCTCTTCTTTATACCTAGATATCAAGGTAATTTGATCACTTCTCTCATTACTGGATGATTCAAGTCTTAATTGATCATAGAGGTTCAATTCTATCATTATAAGCCAAGATACTTCATGTTCAATAAAGACTAGATCAATTGATAGTTAGATTATCCTAACTATGATCAATTAGAATCCAAGACAATTCAATAGGAATATCAATTTAGAACCTTCAACCTTGCCTCTAATGGCTTAAACATATAATGATCACCTTCATCAACTTTGATTAAGGTTCATCAATAAATTCTCATTAAAACATCATTATAATCATCGTATAAACATAATCCAAACTTAATTGAATGCAATCCACAACTTTGGAATCACAATCAAGCCTTGCCCACAACGTAATCTTAACCCTAACTAGATTGAGGTCTTTCAGATTCATAATTGGGAGATATCTATGGGGGATCCATGGGTGGAAGAATCCATGGATAAAGGATCTTTACATATTTTTGGTCAATGCCTGAAACTAGGCTTTAAGCTTGGTGACTTCGACCTAGTTGTTGCCTCCTTCTCTTCTTCTTCAATGGTGATCTTGAGAGAACTTTAGGGAAGGCAGGGTTTAACTTTGAAGAGTGGAGTCTAACTGGCTAATTAATTGTTTTAATATACTTAAAATACCTAAAACCACTAAATAACCTTCCCTTCACTTAAATGGCAAAGGGTGGAATTTACCAAACTACCCTTGGCTTGACCGAGTCTTGCACCAGTTCAAAAACACCATACCACGACCACCATCCACGGTACGTGGATGGATTGACGGGCCCGTCTTGTCTGTCCGTGGTTTTGTTCATAGAGTAGCCAAAATGGATCCAAGGCTCCAGAATCTAAGTGTTGGTATGCGGAGTCCATCCACGCTTCGTCAATCCATTAACGGTCCATCAATGGTCCTCGTTATTGGTTGTAGTCTTGTCACAACTTTTGGGTCAATTGTTTTGGTCCTTCTCAAGGACCCTTAGGATGGTCCTCGGGGAGTCGTATTCGGAAGTTTTGACCCTAAACACGTACTTTTACATATTCGATGCATTTTAAAATATTAAACCAATATACAATATTTTAAGTCCCTTACAACACCTAATAACACACTAGTTCATTTTGTCTAGTTTCCGGTTGTCATAGTCGGTTCTTGACGTTTAGGCACTAAAACCTCCAAACTAAGTTAATTGCATTAGTTTAGGCCTAGAAAATTCAGTTTAAACCTTTTTAACTTATTAGACCTCATGTAGGGCTCCAGCTTAGTCACATGATTTCCGCGAGCTTACAATACTCCCCTCCTTGGTCCCTAAATGATATCTTAAACCTTCACAGGGAAACACCATGACTCAATACTAGCATCCCATCGTGTATATATTATTTCTAAATGCATACACCCAACCAAAGAAACTTTAATTCCAAGCTAGACATACTCAATGCAACTAAAATGCATGAAGAAACATATTAATTATTTCCAAGAAGAACCTAACATCTCCCAGCTACAACATGCTCAAAATAGAATCATTAGGTCTTAAATGCACATTGATTCAAGATGCTACTACAAGAGGGAACACAATGTAAATACATCAATTTTCGCAAGGCCTACAGAGATTCATAAACATCATCATAACAAGGACAACATCAAGTCCATCATACCAAGTCATAAAACACGAAATCTAGAAAATTATTAAAATCATAAAAGAAGCACATACAGGAAAGGGACTTGAGGAGATCACTTTTGATCATCCTTGGATTGGAGAGAATAGAACCTATTCCTCTTTTGAGGCTCATCAACCACACCACTAGGACAAACTTTTTTCTCCTCCCTTCCCTTAGCCTTAACATCCGGGCAATCTCTCATCTTGAGCCCTTCCTTTCGACACCCATAACAACCATTCGTGTCGGCTAGGCACTTACCATAATGAATCCTCCCACACTTGGAGAAAGTATACCTTGTAAATGGACACCCACTACCCTTCTCTTTATCATACTTAGAGGTGTTGGAAAAATCTTGGCCGGAATATCTTGGTTTAGTTCTAGGCATATCTTTCCCCACAAACTTAACATGAAATGACTTATCACCTTCAAACCTAGACCCCTTCTTTTACCTAACCCTCTGTTCCTTGATTTTTGACTCCTTATTAGTTGGGAAAACACCATGAGACGTGAGATATCCATGTCAGTAACAAGCATTTCCATACAACATTCTTTCTCTATTGAATCGGATACTCCCGTCATAAACCTATTCATTAAATCAGTAGGATTGGCTACCAAGATTGGAGCATACTTATACAAAGGGGTGAATTTCAAATAGTACTCCTTAACGCTCATACTACCTTGCCTGAGATTGAAGAATTCTCAATTTTGCTTCCCTTAACTCTCAAGGAAAAACCTATATAGAAATTCCAACTCAAAAATTTCCCAGTCAATGGGACCCGCTATTAATGGTCTTTGATCTTTCCACTACTCGTACTAAATTTGGGAAACATCTTTCAAATGATAGGCGGATAGCTCCGCCTTCTCAATGGAAAACACTCCCATGATTTCATTCACTTTATAAACCTCATCTATGAACCCATTTAGATCTTCCTCAACCTTTGAGCCATAGATATTCAACAGGTTCATCCTCAATAACTCTCTCACTCTAGAGGCACTCGTTCCTTCTACATGGTTTGCCAGAGCCACCACCTCTATATTAGCTTGCGTAATTAAGGCTTGAACCAATAGTAGAAGCCCTAAGATAACTAAGTGTATCATTCCCCATTGGAGGGTCATTTGGAACTTAAGGAGGCACTTGGTGTTGATATTTAGGAGGATCATCGTTTGGAACTTAGGAGAAATCTATTGCTCCCCTTTACCTTCCTCAGCTCACCTAGCATTATCTCTAGTAATTGACATAACCTTAAAAAAATCATAGGCAAACATTAGAAAGAAATACTTACCAGAGCTAAACTTCTATAGCACGATTAAGAGAATGAAGAAGTGAGATTGTTCCTGAACATCCAATAACCTCTTATTCATGAAATGTGTCGAGACTCACACCAGTAATAAGACTCTACTTAGACGTGGTTTGAGACATCCTAAGACCATTTCACAACCTTACTCTCTAATACCAAGTTTTTGACGACCCGAGAACACCCCCTAGTCATAACATGGCGTATTCGATATCGAGAAGATCTTATACAAGACCTTAGCTTTCATTACATAAAAGCATAGAAAATGTGAAAAATTTAAAACTTTCTTTAAAACATAACTAGAAAAATATTTCATAAAAGCGGAAGTGTTTCTAACATCATTGTCTCAAACCATCTAACTTGACATGAATAATAGTCTTTGGGACGCAGCCCATACAAAGTCCAAAACATAATGAAAGACATAGAAGGAACATAAAGGTTCGTCCTCGAAGCTAGGAGGACTCACCACTTCTTCACTTCTTCAAAGTCCTTGAAACTCTACCCTCTAAGCAACTCAATGCTCCAACCCTACATTTGGTTAGAATGTAGGGAATATGGTTAGTACAAAGTCACTTAGTACGAAAGCTAGCATAACATCATAAAAGCATTTCAAATGGTTAGTCAACATAAGACATAAGCATAAGAGGCAATAATATATACATCATACCTATAGCATATTCTCCAACATAATCTTTGTATGAACATAAGTCAATATATGACATAGTTAATGAGTATAGGAGAAACGTCACATACTTAATATGGCCTCTACTTAGACCTACAAGGTTACACACCTCAACACTAAGTGTTTCCTACTACAAGTGAACTACTTCACAAGCCACCTCCAAGTATACTTGTGCAATGCAAGGATAAAATCATACTACCATCCAAGCTAAGTAACTCTCTTTGGTCATCTTGTACATTGTCAACTCTCATGGTCAAGACCTAGGCTTACGTGTAATCTTAACATACATAGTCTATATACACAGTCTATTCTGAAGCTTCTCTATTACATAAGGTTACCATACTTCTAATTAACCTCAAGGCCCCCTTGTGCAATCTCTAAAAAGCATCCCATACTACCCTTCACACTAAGCATAGCCTTGACGTCATCCTAGTCATATCCACCCTACTTGGACTCGTTATTAACTTCACTTTCTTAACTAAGGAATCTCTCACCTTTAGTCAAATATAACAAGTTAAGGCAACTCTAGTCCAATACTATCTCAAGGCTTCTCTTTAGTGATCCTAAGTCATACTTTGTGAAATGCACTCATTGCATCCTATATTGCTAATCATGCTAATTATTACTTTTAGGTCCTATTACTAGCTATTCTTGGTTTGGAACCTAGTTCCTATGGTTACTTTAGAATCTATGAGTACTCTATCTCAAGCACATCGTAGTTCATTATTAAGTTGAAACCTAAGAGATACTTAATTAAGTATGTCTAAGTTATTTATTCACATGGGACTATATGAGATACTCCTATAAATATTTCTAAGTCCATCTAATTTCATTAACACTATGAGATACCCTTTTGGTATGTTTAAGTTCATTTACACTCTTGAACAGTACAAGTTACTTCATTAAGTAAGTCTTCGTTCATTATGCTTTGAAAAATATGAGATGTTTCTCGATCATATATTACTTCATAGGATATAAAGATCTCCACTAGGAAACCTTGACTCAACTACTGAAGGATCCCATCTCATAAGGCCTAACTTTAAGAATACCCACACTCTACTACGTAAGATTCCCCCTTAAATGTGGATAGTCGTCTCATATACTAGGTGTGTCTCTCCTTTCTTCTGGGAGTCTGGACCCTATCTTGTGTGACACTCCTCCTCGTTGACATATCCACTTGGAGTCAAGCATATACTCCAAGGTCTACTTGTTAAGCGTTGCTTAACACTTATCTCTCATGGAAGGATGTCCTTGACAACCTTGCCATGCTCAAGTAATTTTATCATTTCATACAATCAAGCTTTCATAAGAGAAGTTAGGTGAGTATAGGCCTTTAACCATAATCCAACATATTAGACTTCTATTCTCTTTTAGACCTCAAACAAAAAATCTTAGCATTACTAGGTAATCTCATTAGCTTAACCCTAAATCCCTAACCATCATGATCACAACCCTACTCTCAAGGTTTCTTTATTAATATCTTATTTATACCTAAATTTCAAGGTAATTTGATCACTTCTCTCATTACTATATTTCAAGGTAATTTGATCACTTCTCTTATTTATAAAAGGTTCAATTCTATCATTATATGCCAAGATACTTCATATTCAATAAAGACTAGTTCAATTGATATTTAGACTTAAACCCATAATGATCACCTTCATCAATTTAGATTAGAGTTCATCAATAAATTCTCATAAAAACATCATATAATCATTGTATAAACATAATTCAAACTTAATTGAATGCTATTCACTACTTTGGAATCATAATCAAGCCTTACCCACAATGTAATCACAACCCTAACTAGATTGAGGTCTTTCGGATTCATAATTGGGGATATCTATGGAGGATCCATGGGTGGAAGAACCCATGCATAAAGGGTCTTAACATACATTTGATCAATGCCTTAAACTAAGCTTGAAAACTTGGTGAATTCGACCTACTTGCTGCCTCATTCTCTTCTTCTTCAATGGTGATCTTGAGAGAACTTTAGGGAGGGGAAGTTTTAATTATGGAGAGTGGAGTCTAACTGTCTAATTAATTGTTTTAATATACTTAAAATACCTAAAACCACTAAAAATAACTGTCCCTTTACTTAAATGGCCAAGGGTGGAATTTACCAAACCACCCTTGGCTTGACCAAGTCTTGCACTAGTTCAGAAACACCAAACCATGACCACCATCATGGTCCGTGGATGGATTGATGGCCTGTCTTGGTTGTCCGTGGTTTCTTTCAGGCAGTGGACAAAATGGATCCAAGGCTCCAGAATATAAGTGTTGGCCTACGGAGGCCATCCATTAATGGTTCATTAATGGTGCTCGTTAGTGGCTGCTGTTTTTGACACTTTTGGGACCTCCTCAAGGATCCTTAGGGTTGTCCTTGGAGATTCCTACCCAGGCATTTTGACCCTAAATACATACTTTTACATATTCTAAGTATTTTTATAAGATTAAACCAATATAGGAACCTCAAAGCGCCTTACAACACCTAAGAACCCACTCGTTCATTTTTACTAGTTTCCGGGCGTCATAGTCGTTTTTTGACTTTTAGGTACTAACACTTCCAAAGTAAGATAATTGCATTAGATTAGGTCTAGAAACTTCATTTTAACCCCTTTTAAGTTATTAGACCTCATGTAGGGCTCTAGCTTAGGTCATATGATTTCCATTGTGTTACACTTATGTACTTTGTTGGCACCATATATGTCATCTTATGATACGAGATTTATATTCATTATATCTCTTGAACTGTATTTTATTATATTTTGCTAATTCCAAATGCCTTGTTTAGGGTCTCTCCGAATCTTATTTGCCATGTCATGTCTAGGAAGTACATTAGGTCATGACAATGACCTAACTATTTATTGGTTGGAATTTAGAATTAACCATTTTTTATTATTTTGCGCTTTGTGTTTCTCTTACTTGTGGTGATATTTTTTAAGATGTTTATGATTTAAATTAACAAATGATGTTACATTCTTTATAGATACATGTTTGGAAATAATTGTCTAAGTGAATGATTGAATATTTGGTGAATACTATTTTTTTTAACAAGCAACTTAATTATTCTTTCACACCGATCATGCTCTTAATTAGTTTTCCACTCTAACGTCAAGAAAATTAGTGAAAATACTTTTACCGATTCAAGTATGTCTTGATTAAAAATTGTTGTTACTGTAAGTTTATGTACAAATCATATCATTCCACGATCTTGAATAATTAATGTGATGTCATCTTTAATTATTTGCGTTTTACTATTAGTTATTAGAAATAAATACTTCTAATATAAACTAAAAGTACTTACAAAATATATAAAAGATGATAAATTTCCTTTTTCTCTCCTAATTAAGTTTCCCCTTTATTTATCCACCCTTAACCTCTTCTCTATCCCCATCAATAACCCCCTCCTCTACTAGAGCACCACCGCCACCGCATCTACCTTTCCACCAGCTCTTGTTTATGATGCGTCTATGCCAGTAATCCCAAATCTTGCATTAGATGGATACATTTTTTCCATTTTTCTCTAAACTTGTTCGAGATGTTTTAAAATGGGGTTGGGATTCTACTGGATTTAGATATTTGGGATCAACATTGACCATTTTTACAAGCATAAGAACTTTGAAACTTCGTAAATCGACATGGTGACACACTTTCAAAGGTTCCCTTTCATCCCTTGACATTTCTTTCTTGAACAAGTTTTCTTTGACTGCTAACACCTTGGTCTAGGTTCTATCTTCCAATTTACCCATTGTTTTGTAGTTCTTATTCAACTCTTTCTATATGTGATAATTATTGTTCATATTGTCTTTAGCTTAGTTCTGATTCTACCTCTATTTTATAGAGTTTGTTCTTACTTTTTTTAATAGCTAGAAGTATTCATATTGTCTTTAAGTGTTATAGTTTAAGTTTCCTCTTGTCGTGATTTTTAGATAGTTTTTATTTTCTTTATCTTTCAGTAAAAAATTATTTCTTTGTGCTATTTTTTTCTCTATTATCATGTGATCTTACACAAGTGAAATCTACGATCCCAATTTAATCATTCATTGTTTCTTATTGTTTGTGCAATCTTCTGCTCTATTTTATTACTTTATCCATTGCCTTCAAATTTCACTTATTTCTTTTTGTCTTTAGTTCCACTTTACTAGAGCTAGTTACTCTTTTTTTCTTCTCATTTTCTTCTATTTTTAGTATATTTAAGTGGTCCTACACTCTCCTCTTGTTTCAATGGTGTTAGTAGATTTCAAGGGGTTTTATTTGATGATGGTGGACTAAAGTGATATAATTGGTTAAGTTTGGGGCAATAAGAAGTAATGGTAAGTGAGTTATGAGTTCTTCTAAGTTGAGATAAGGGTCTTGGAACATAGGGTCGCTGACAAAAAGGTTCATAAAGCTGGTGAACATTCTTAAGAAGAGGAAGATAAAAGAACTTGTGTTTAGGATAACAAATGTTTAGGTCTGAAGGCATAAGATTAAGCTAGTTATTGATGGGCTTATTTTGAACATTGTTAGTGCATATGTGCCTCAAGTGGATAATTGTGGCTAAGACGGCAATTGTCAATGCTTTTGTATTATAACTAGGGGTCATAAGAGGGGATAATAAAGTAAATAGGCTCACAAAAGCAAGAGATATAAAGGTTCACAATTTGAATAAAGTAAAGTGCAACAAGAATGGTGAGGTGTTGGTGGAAGGGAACTCAATTACACAAAGAGAGAAAACTGGCTTACCAGAAACTCTTAAGCAAAGATGGAGATAGAAATATTGTGTTTGGTGATTTGGTGCACTGTGTAAGACTTCACGAATTGAGGTACTTATGTGTATTAGGATTGATGAGGATGTACATCCAATTAGTAGGACGAGCAGGGTAAGAGAGACCAGACTTGATGAGATTTTGATGGAACTTTAAAAGAGCACAAATAGGATAGGTATAAAGTAGCTCATTAAATTATTTAATACTATTTTTAAATGATGAAAATTCCCAACGATGAAGGTTGAGTACAAAGGTTCAATTGTATTAAAATAAGAGTGTTATTCAAAACTATAACAAATACATGGATATCAAATTACTAAGTCATACTATGAGTGTTTGGGACAGGATATGAGGGTGAGGAAAGGGATGTCAGTTTATGAAAATCTATTTTGGATTAATGCAATAATGATAGACAACTCAAGCATCTATTTAATACGGAGACAGGTGGAAAAGTATAAAGAAAGAAAGAGGGACCTTCATATAGTGTTGATTGACCTTGAAAAGGCCTATGATAAAGTCATGGTGGATGTCCTTTTAAAGTGCTTGGAGGCTCAATTTGTCCTAATGGTGTATATTGGGTAGATAATCGATATGTACAATGAAGCAAAGACTTAGACTCAAAGCGTTTTTAAGTTAAGAGATTGCACCATGGATCACTTCTTAGCCTTTTTCTATATATAGTTAACACACTCTATTTAAGAAGAGTTTTCATGATGCATGATATTTGCAGATGCCATATTACTTATTGATAAGATATGGAATATAGTTAATGCTAGATTAGAGGTTTAAAGACCAACTTTGGAGTCTAAAGGATTTTTATTGAATAGGATCAAAATGAAATGTTTGGAGTGCGAATACAATATTGCATCAGATGAAACAAACTTGGAAATGAGGGTTTCAAATCAAACTATTCCCAAGATAGAAAGTTTTAGTATCTTAGATCTTTATTATAGGGTATATGAAACATCGTTAATGATGTCACTCATCGCATTGGCACAACATAGATGAAATAGAGGCTTGCTTCTAAAGTCTTCTGTGATAAGAAAGTGCACTTAAATTTAAATGTAAGTGCTACATAGTAGTGGTTAGTATGTACTTATTGTATGAAGTGGAGTATTAACCAGTCAAAAACTTACTAGTTTAGAAGATGCATATTACGAAGGTATTGAGATATATTTGTAGCAATACTAGTAGGGACAAGATTAGGGATAAGTTATTTAGGAGAAGGTGGGAATGGATGATGTGGATGACAAGATGAGGGAAGCAATATTGAGATGATTTAGACATATGAAGATAAGGTGTACTTACTTTAGTTAGGAGGTGTAGGAGACTGGACGTTGGGGGTACATGGAGGGTTGATATAGGCCAAACAAGTATATGGAAGATGTAACTCGCAAGTACACGATGCAATTTCATATTATCAAGGACATGAATCTAAATCGGGTGGAGCGAAGGTCGCAAATTAGGATAGAATGATAATAGAGTAGATTGTTGTCGTGTCTTGCAAAGGTTAGGCTTGTTAGTTCCTATGGTACAACTAGTTGTACCCTTTTAGTCTGTCCATATGTTGTGTACTGTTTTTTAATGATAACACTAATTTTCTCTAGGATTTATTGCTTGTTTCAAACTTATTTCTTTATTTGTGTCATTTACTTTTTATTTTGTCACAAAAAATTTGTAAATTTAGGCGACAATAGTTATATGTGGGCCATTAATAAATTGTCAAATGGAAAAGTAGGCCCTACATGCCAGTTATATGTTTTGTTTGATAATTTTTTTAAATAAAATTTCTTCCTTCATCCCTAAAATTTATACTACATTCAAAATTGACCTTTTTTTACCAACTACATCACAACCATAAAATATGAATGATTTAGGTAAATTAGAGCAATGCGCTTTCATGTATGAGCCCCTTCTGTTATTTTTGTGTCTATTACTTAATAGTTTTAGAATATGTTCAAATTGATTTAGTTTAAGTGTTTTTAAGTTAAAATAATGGTTCAGTGTTTTTTAGGAATTTGAGTAAATTTAAAATTATTTATAACTAATGCATTGAATTTTAAGCTAAAATTTCTTCATTATTTTATTCTTTCTTTACTTGTGTTGAGGGTTTTTGGAAGCATCATATTTATTTTCATGAAATAGTGGTAATGTTTGCATATACTTTACTGTCCTCGAAATGGATCCTATCAAATATTTCACATTTTCTATGATTATCTCTATTTCAGGTATTCGGGGAATCCTCCTTAATAGACGAAATATTCCTATTATGTCAATGCCAATTGAATCAATGTTATTAGCTGTGAATTCGAACTTTTTGGTATTTTCTGTTTCTTCGGATGATATGATGGGTCAATCATTTGCTTCATTGGTTCCAACGGTGGCAGCTGCGGAATCTGCTATTGGGTTAGCTATTTTCGTTATTACTTTCCGAGTCCGAGGGACTATTGCTGTAGAATCTATTAATAGCATTCAAGGTTAAAGATGACTTGTTTTGGATGTTCCTGCTCGTGCCCGGATACAGAATGGGAACGACACCCCCTCTCCCCGTTCTACCGTCCAAACAGGCCGGCCGTTCTAAGTTTCGGGGTTGGGTCGGATAGGACCATATCCAATCGGATCTGATCGCAGCTTCGAGTTCAGGTGCCGTACTGCGGCCGGACCGGAAAGGAGGGTTTTTGGAAACATCATATTTATTGTTCTTTTTTTTTTTCCAGCTTCCAAAAAATAAATGGATATGGTCAAAATCAACAATCATATGTTTAGTGTAAAAACTCTAACTAGAAGCTTGAAACAGCTCCATTGATACTTCTGGGAACAAGCAGAATATGAAGAAGAAGAAGTAGAGTTCTTATTTTCTCACACTTTACAGATGCCACATATGATCTATATATACAAATGTGCAGTAACAAACTCCAAACCTTCCACTCACATTTTCCACACACACACACACACATTAGCTAACAGAATCTGTTCCTAACTAACCACGTGAACATATTAACTAACTAACTGAATTAACTGAAAAATGGGAAAGTTAACACTCCCCCTCAAGCTTAAGGGTGCAATATGTTAAGCACACCTAGCTTGCCTAACAGATGAAAATGTTGAGCTTGACTCAATCCTTTGGTTAACAAATCAGCAACTTGTTGATGTGTGTGTACATACTCTGTTTGAATCAATCCAGTCTTAACTTTATCTCAAATAAAATGACAATCTATTTCGATGTGCTTGGTTCTCTCATGAAACACAGGATTTGCAGCTAATTGAATAGCAGATTTGCTATCACTCCATACTGTGATTGGCATTTGTATTGATACATTGAGCTCATTGAATAAGCCTATAAACCATGTTACTTCTGCCACTGCTGAAGCCATGCTTCTGTACTCAGCTTCAGCTGAACTTCTAGACACTGTCTGCTGTTTCTTGGACTTCCAGGATGTTAAAGAATCTCCAAACTTTACTATGTAGACTGTTACTGACCTCCCTAGTATTAGGACATGCAGCCCAGTCTGAATCACACCAACATGTTAATGTTGTGGCTGGTTGAGCCTTTAGCCATATGCCCTGACCAACTGTTCCTTTCAGGTATCTCACCACCCTGATAGCTGCTTCCCAATGAGATCTTTTTGGGTGTTGCATAAACTGAATTAGTGTTTGCACCGCATAACTAATGTCAGGTCTTGTGATGGTAGCATACATCAATTTTCCCACTAATCTTTGATGAGCTGAATTATCTGTTAGCACATCATCTCCTTGTAATCCAGCAGTTTGATCAAACTCTACTGATGTCAACCTCAAATTAGTTTCTAAAGGTGTGTTTACAGGTTTTGCATCACTCAATCCTGTATCAGAAATCAGCTCCAATATGTATTTCCTTTGATTCAAAATGTCACCTGTTCTGGACCTTAGCACCTCAATCCCTAAGAAATATTTGAGTTATCCCAAAATCTTTGAGTTTAAACTTCTGATGCAATGCTTCTTTTGCTTCTCTGATTAATAACTCATTGTCACCAGTAATGAGTAAATCATCAACATAGATCAGAACAATAACCATCTCCTCTGTCTTCTTCAAAGTAAACAATGAGTAATCATAAGAGCTTTGGATGAAGCCTGCAGATAACAAGGTGTTGGTTAATTTGATATTCCACTGTCTAGATGCTTGCTTAAGTCCATACAATGATTTGAGCAATTTACAAACTTTGGTTGATCCTTGAGATCTGAAACCATCAGGCATTTCCATATATACTTCCTCATCCAAATCTCCTTGTAAAAAGGCATTGTACACATCCATTTGATAAAGAGACCATCCTTTTGAAACAGCCACTGCAATGACCCTTCTAACAGTTACCATTTTTGCTAGTGGTGAAAATGTATCATGATAATTTAACCCTTCTTGTTGACTATAGCCCTTAGCTACAAGTCTAGCTTTAAATCTTTCTATGTTTCCATCAGCCTTGTATTTGATTTTGTAAATCCATTTAGAACAAAGATCTCCTAAGTTTTCCTGGCGGGGCATGTTTGTATGTTTACCTAAAGGTAAGTCAACCACTAACCATGTCTTGTTATCTTCAAGGGCTTTAATTTCTAACTTCATGGCCTCAATCCATCTTGGATCTTTACTAGCTTGATCAAATGTATGAGGCTCTACTGAATCTGAGAAGTTGTCTAGATATCTATGATACTTTGATGACATGTGATCATAACTAAGATGGTTTGCCAAAGAATACTTACTATTCTGTCCAACAGCAATAGTCATATAATCCTTCATCCAAATAGGAGGTTTAGTATGTCTAGATGACTTTCTAGTAGAAGCTGAATCAATAGTTGAGTCTGGAGCTAACATCTATTCATTCTGAATATGCAATACTTCATTAGGAACATCATTCAAGTTAGTGGAAGTCTGTGTGCCTGCTTGTATACAATCATCAGGTGTTGTATCTTCTGAATCACTTACTTCATCGAAGCTATCAGGTAACAAGTCATTGACAGGTGCTTGTGAGAATTTTGAAGTGGCAAAAGGAAAAATGTGTTCTTGAAATACCACATCTCTATTGACTAGGAACCTTTTAGTCTGTAAATCCATTAACAAATAACCTTTCTCAGTTTCTGAATATCCCATCATGATCACATGTTTTGCTCTTTCTGAAAACTTATCATTAGGAATAGCAGAAGCATAACCAAGACAGCCTATAACTCTCAAATGACTGATATTAGGAGGCTTAGAGAACATTATTTCATAAGGACTTTTGTTATGGAGATTGAATGATGGTAAGCTGTTAATCAAATATACAGCTGCTTGAACATAAATTTCCCAGAATCTAAGTGGCATACAAGACTGAAATCTGATGGCTCTTGCTACATTCAATATGTGTCTATGCTTTCTCTCCACTACTCCATTTTGCTGTGGTGTGTGAGGACAGCTACTTTGATGTATAATGCCCAGGCTTGTAAACAATTCTTTGCACTGAGAGTTGAAAAACTCTGTTCCATTGTCTGACCTTACTATCTTGATGATACATCCAAACTGGTTCTTTATCAAGGTAAAGAAATTCTTTATAGCTACAATAGTTTCAGATTTGAGCTGTAACAAATGTATCCAAGTATATCTGTTGTAATCATCAACAACTGTAAGAAAGTAGTATTTCTTATCAAATGTGGGAACCTTGTATGGTCCCCAAAGATCCATGTGTACAAGTTCAAAGCACTTAGAGGTTTTTGAAGCACTGATAGGAAATGAAAATCTAGTTTGCTTAGCTAATGGACAGACTGAGCAACTAGTAAGTAAATCAGTGTTTTTATCATGTAACAGATTTAAACCATGTAGTACTTGGTTTGATGGATGGCCAAGCCTTTTATGCCACAACTCACAGTCTTGTAATGATACTTCTGCAACAATTCTCTGAGGATTTTGAGCATCACATTTCCCCTTCATGCTAGAATCATTTCTGAATATGTACAGGCTCCCTTCTCCCCTACCAATCCCCTTCACCCTGCCACTGTAAAGATCCTGAAATATACAGAACTCAGGGTAAAAGGTAACAAAACAAGACAGTTCCCTAGTTAACTGTGATACAGACAATAGATTGAACTTGAATTCAGGTACACACAACACATGTTTGATCACTTCATTGTTAAACAAATGTGTGTCTCCTATGTGTGTTATAGAGGCCTTATCACCTGTAGGTAAGTTCACCTTGTCTTGATGAGAACCAGCAGTACATTTACCATTTTTTAGTAAATGCTCATTTGTTGTAATATGATGAGAAGCACCAGAGTCTACTATCCAACAATGAGAGGCAATATTAGTTGAAAAACAATTTGCCATACCTGTCATGTTGACCTGTTTCACTTCCTTTTCATCCTTCCCAAACATATCCATTATTTGCTTGTATTCTCCATCAGTGAATGCATGTCCTATAGCCATAAAAGCATTGTTTACTTCATGATGACTAGAAGAAGCTTCTCAAGAGTTCTCTTTGCTTACATTGTTAGCTTCTCCAGCATAGTTATGACTATTTCCTCCATATGAAGAATGTATTTGGCCTGACCTTGAGTTATTGAATCCAGACTTCTTTCTGTGTTTCCAATCAGCTGGATAACCAATTAACCTGTAACAATTCTCTTTAGTATGTCCAGTGTACTGACAATGTTCACATCTTCTTCCCTTATTATTCTGATTTCCTTGATTATAATTGTTCCCTCTGTTAACATTCATAGCTACTACATCAGATACCTTATTAGCAATGGATACACAAGCAATTTGTTGTTGTAGTTCATCCTCTATAATCATAGTATATGCTTGATTAATGGCAGGAGTAACACCTTTTAGCAGAATTTGTCTCTTAGCCTGTTTATACGATTCATTCAAACCACTAAGAAACTGAATCAATCTGAGCTGATACAGATGATCAGCATACTCTTTGGATTTTGGACAAGCACAACTAGGAGAGGGTACAAGTGCATCATATTCCCCCCACAAGTCTTCAATCTAGTGTAATATGATGAAACAGAATCAGTACCTTGTGAGAGTGTGTTGATCTCCCTGTGCAATTGATAAATTCTCATTCGATTACCTTTGTCAAACCTCTCCTTCAAGTCTTGGGAACATTCTCCGGCCTAATTTTTAACTGATGGTAGCCATACATTTGCACGATAAACACCTCCTTGGTTGTATAGAGTTCACTTCCTCATTGTACAACACTTCAAATTTGGCCTCTTTGAGGTTTACACCACCAACACGTACCAGCACCCATGACGTTCCTGGCCAAGATGTTCAGCTGGGTCATCATTTTTTCCATGTTTTTGCCTCTCCCTTAATATTTTTCTTGGTTTTGGTCATGAATCGAGTATTTGATATACTTCCACATAGGGTTTTCTTATTAGACCACCCAGAGAAAGTCGGTCAGCCACTCTTCTGTTCTTAGGACCAAGTCCTCTATAGAAATTGTCCGGTAGCACTGTATTTAGGATTCCATGAGTTAGGCGTAAGGTGGGGTGTTAAATAATAACAAAAGTTTCACATTAGTGGTTAATGAGAGGGGTGTACTCCTTATAAGGCTTGGACAATCCTCCTCTTTTTGATCTAGAATTTAGGGTGTGAGTTAGGCGTAAGACCTAATTTAACATCATATCAGAACAGACAGAGGTCCTGAGATCAAATCTCACCGCCACCAAAAATAAAAAATAAATTCCACGTCTTGGCCCATGAAAAAAAATTAGGTACGCACATGAGGGGGCTTGTTGAGGATATAATTAAATAATAAAAGTGTTCTTTCTCTGTAAGTTTAATCTTTTAGATGAGATAGTCACACACTTCAACACCAACACCCAAAATAAAATTCTTTTTACGTGCTTGGCCTATGAAAAACATTAGGCACGCACATGAGAGGGTGTATTGAGAATATAATTAAATAATAAAAGTGTGTTATCTCTAACAATTTAAGCTTTTTGATGAGATGGAAACATTCTTGAATATGGTATTAGAGAAGGGCCCATATCACCCAATGTTGGGGCCCCCAAAATCAAAAACTCTCGCGCACTATATGCTTAGCACTGAGCGTGCGGTGGGGTGTTAAAGAATAAAAAAAGTCTCAAACTGGTGGTTAATGAGATGGGTGGACTACTTATAAGGCTTGGACAATCCTCCTCCCTTTGAGATAGCATTCAGAGTGTGAGTTAGGTCTAAAACCTGACCTAACATACACAATGACATAAAAAGGAAAATGATAGACTTTTCATCTATCAATACTTAAGTTCAAAAGGCTAATAAAAGATCAAATGGTGGATGAACAACAACCTGAAGATAAAATTGCTTTATGTGTATATGGTTCCCTTGTTCCCTTTCAGATTTAAATAATATGCGAATATAATTATGCATTGTCAAAAATCATTTATGTTTGGATACAACTCATATCTAAACTACGGTGTATTTATTAACTTTTCATTGATTTTTATACGTAAGTTTTTTATTAATTCTAATTGTATGTCATCAAGTTTTGTTATATTATCTTCATTTACTTTTCATACTATGACCTGAAAGCAATTTTCGTAGTTCATAATATTGTTTCGTTGAGATTATGTGGAATACAAATTTTCGTTGGGTTTTATTTTATGTCATCAAATTTTATTCATCCTCAGAATTAGATATAAAGTTAATAGTTCATAATAGTATCTAATTTGCAACTAATTGTGTGGAATACACCATAATTTCATTTAGATACAACTTTTGTAGTACATAATACTGTTTTGTGGGTATTATGTTGAATACGACATATTTCTTGGTATATTGTTTCTTATTTTGTATTTATTCTAATTGTATGTCTGCTAGTATTGTATTTTTGTCATCAAATTGTATAAAACCTCGACAATGGATACAAAGTTAGTAGTTCATAATAGTATCTCTCTAGCTTATTATATGGAAGACAACATAATTTTTGTTTGACTTTCTTTTTTATTTGCACTCGTTCTAAGTATATGTCATCAAAAAAATTGTATTCTATCCTCACAATGTATCTCTATTTTTCTATTTAAACCTCAGTTTAAAATCATTTTGTTTTGTATTTATATTGTACATATTGTTAGGTCTATTCAGTTATTATGTTTGTATTTATTTTAAAATTAATATATGTGAGTGTAGATAGTGAAATTTTATTGATAAACTCATATTGAACTTTAGATTAATTCATAAATTCATGATATATTGACCAAGTCAAACTATTGATTAATAAAGTCGGATTAATATTTAAGTCAAAATATATGACTTAAATGAACTCCAAATTATATATGGGTAAGTCCATAAGTTGAGAAGACAGACCCAACTCATGTTCTTTAAGCCCATGAGCCAAAATTGCTCCAACGAAAATACCTCTAAAACTCTAGCTCAAGCCTATATAAAGAGGTCTTCATAAGACCAATAGAATAAAGAGAAGAAAATAAGAATACACACATTCATACAGACATGATCTTTGCTCCTCAATGGTGATCTGCAAGTCTTTCGCATCCAAAGAAGTATTCGCTCCAAGTGTTGTTCCGCAAGTATTTCATCAAATCAAAAAAATTTGTGAAGTGAAAAATCACGGTATTTTGTAACATTCACATAAATTCAAATACAAATATTGTTGTTCGTTTACTATTTTCCTTTCTTGTTTATTGTATTTCAGGGACGAAACTTTAGACACTTATGTTAAGTATTTTACATTAAAAAATACACAAAACAAGCTAGAATCATAATGATAATCTGAACACAAGATGCAAGCTCGGTCTTGTTTTCTCCTTTAAAATGTAACTAATAAGATTATTTCACTAATTTTACCTTTTTTAAAATATTCTCTCGTGATTTTCTCATTTCTATTATTTACTTATTATTTAAAATAAAACTGTAATGACCCAAATCGTCATTATTTAAGAAGAGCAAAATTTGAAAAAATTCTGCTCACTGTCCCGCTACAGCGGGATAGGTGATGCTGGTGCTGCAGCGGTAACTTACTCATCTAAAGCGGGATTGGCGAGGAAAATCCAAATTTTTGAAAAATCCTTATATTTTTATCTTTCCAAAAATAACCTATAGGTTGAAAATTACCCTACAAACCCCAGAAACGTTATTTCAAGTTAGGAAAAGGAGGAGAGAGAGCTTTCTAGCATCGATATGGAGGAATCTTGCGAAATCATGGCCAAATTCACCATAGCGAATCTGGAAAAGCTGGAAACAAAATCAAAATTTTGTAAAAATTGTTTGACACCCTAAAAAGTTAGTTTTTTTATTTTTGAGCAGTTATAAATCCATGTTTTCCATATAATATATTAATTCAACAGTATTACGTATGTGTAGACCTTCGTACACCGAGTAAATTTCGTGGAAAGTTGCAATAATTTAAGGTTATGGAGCTGGTGTTGTGTTGAGATAGTAATCGTCGACGTTCTTATTTGTGCTCTTAAATGGGTTTCTTGTTAAGTTATGGTATAATTGTGATAAAGAGTTGTAGTCAATGTAAATAAAACTAGTAACAAAACTTGATGAAGAACTAGGATTTGGACTTGTGTAATTCCGTAAGAAGAAATCGAGGGAAGCCATATGTCATAAAGCATGCGACAAGATGATGTTTCTTTTGTTTAATTGTCCCCATTATTCTCGTAGTGGCTTTTGTACTTGTCAGACTAGGTCCTTGGGGATTGGTAAACTATTTTGTATAATTTAGTAAAGTGTATTTGAATGGGTTAATTTTTAAACTTTCTTAACTTGTCCTTCATTTTCCTTAAATTCCAACTGTTTTCTAGTTGTTGGGTTATGAGGATCCTCCTATGTAGGTGTTAGAGTAGGTTCCCACACAGTCCGGTTGGTTGGGTCGTGACAAATTGGTATCAGAGCCTAGGTTAACGGTCTTCATGTACAAGCAAAAAAATGTGGACTAGACTCTTGTGGATCGGTGTGTTGACATCCACATCTAATCTACAGGAGGCTGGGAAGCAGTTTAGGAAGTCATTTCAATCATTTACTCCTTTCGAGCGAAGTGTCGTTTATGGTATGGGTTAAGTTTGATTGGTATATCCCTATTACAATTGGTATTTTAACGATGAGGACTGGCGTTATTAGACGACTGAAAGACACCAACAAGTAAGATGGAAGCGGAAGGTTCCAATTGGTTTCTAGCCCTAGGGGTTATAAAGAGAATAGATTATTGTTAAGGGCTATCTATAGGACGAACTAATTAATAAACAAAAATATCATGTGTATTGTGTCTAGTAAATGATGAATGTATGCTTCCTACTGGTTGTAACTGATTAGAATGTATGTTTGTTGTTGTATTTATCTACTATTGTGTATTACGTGTTGAATGATGTATATCTGAATACAGAAGTGTGTCGATAGCTTGAATCATTGTTGAAATAGAGGAATGCAGTTGGGGTGAGTAACCTGATTTAGGAAACCGTGTGGAGTGTCTGAAGTCGATATGAGTAGAGTTATGGTTGGATTGTTAAAAAGGTGTGCAGATTGTAATGTCTAGGTATATCCTGGGGAGGTGTAGGTTGTAGTGCCAAGCTACTTTTCTGCTTTAGAACTCGAACCTCGAATATTCTAGTTGAATAAATGGAGAAGCGTAATAGGATAGTAAAAAGGGAGGTCGGAAAATATTGGAAAGTGAAAAAGTTCCTAGAAAATCCTTAGTTAGGTTCTGGTCCTACCTGTGCCACTACGCTGGGATTATTCCCGTTGGCACGGTGCAACTACAGCGGTATTTTCTCGCTAAAGTGCGACAAAGGGAAGTTGAACCTCAACAGAATTTTTTTGTTTTTCCCAATTTATAATATATAACCCAGAATGGATCCAAGTTAATCCTGTAACTCATAATCTAGTGTTAAACAGCAGTAGTAATTAAAAGTGATTATAATTAAAAATGGGTTACGTCAGACAGCCAAAAACAAGCATCCATGCGCTTCAAAATCTTAGTATTGTCGAAAGGAAGAACATAAAAATCTATATGTATTAGATATTCTGAATTACAAACCAAAGAGGGGATGAGGAAGGGAAAACTGATTAGGGTTCTGTGGTGGGGTAGTTTCGATGTCTGAGTCAAGTTGCTCCAGAGGTGTCACCCCGTTCCAAGCCTCATTCAACATGTGAAATTCCCTGAAATTATCTGGATGGAGTCTAAGAAGAGGATGAGTAGTAGCAACGCAGGTGAACATCGCCTTGAACGTCTTTTACATCAGCATGACACGATTTTGAACCACACCTTTCCTCCTCTCCTTTCGCAAATAACGGCGATACATCTCATACTCCAGACCAGTGTTGGGAGGGAACGGATTAGGGTCAGTAGGAATGCTCCCCATCCGTCCCTGAACAACTATTAAATCTTCCTCTACTCGTGCACCAAAAATTGGGTCCTTCACGTCAGAATCTTTGGTCTCACTACTGCTACTAGCCTTGTTTGTGCTCCTTTTTTTTCCATATAGAATTAAAAACTGCCCGAACTAAAAGAGGGTGAATAGGGGAAATCCATAGGCAATACCTCGTCAGCATCAAACAAGGGCACCCCTGCCCGCTTACATAGGGAAGTGATAAGATGGGAAGAAAGAATGTCTTTTTGTTGCCCCAGTAGATAATCTTCCACTCGGAGATGATTTGCGCCCCCAAAATCAGCAGAATACCTTGTATAGCACAAACCACCACCAGATCCCGGGGGTAGGTAACATTGGTGCGGTTGCTCGATGGGTAACATTGGTGCGGTTGCTCGATGGGCAAATCCTCCTAGATACCAAGTGTAGCCACCACTTAGCATCAGGTGATCAGTCCGTACTAGTGAGACCTTTGCGATAGCCTAGTAAACCTGCGTCTTGCGAGATCCATAATAGTGTCCTACACACTCAAAGTCAATCTCCCTAAGCTTGTGCTCAAACACCAGGTTTGGGACCTCAGAGACCTCAAGCACTTCATTGATAGTAGTGGAATTCAATGGAATTTTCAACTCCCCGAATGCGAATAACTGGGTAAGGAACATCCCAGCGTACAGTGAGGAGGATAGCATAAAAATCCCTCACCCAGGTAGAGAGGGAATTCGAGGAATCCTCAGTCAGCAGAAGCCACCAAACTCGACAAACCGGGCATAGAAGGCATGAGCCTTATACTCCACATTATGAAGTACTATCACCATCTCACAACAAAATTTAATAATGTGATAGTCATGGTGCCTCTCTCGACTAGTGGCATTGGGAAAATGGTTGAAGGGGGTGTTATCATCATTTTGACCAGCCATTTGGGATAACCTGTAGAAATAAGATAAAGTAGAAAATTATAGACCAGGTAGGGAAGCCAAAAATGAAAATAGAAAATTTATAGAAAAATGGAGCCAGCTACTGACCTGGGCCACGCCACTGTAGCGGAAATCTTCACGCTACAACAAGATGATGCAGACCCCTGCAGTAGGATGCAGGCCGCTACATCGACCTTCATCTAGGACGAAGTCCAGATGCGAAAATGGATTTTTTTGTCCCAAAATCCCCGTTTTATCATAATGTCAGCAGATCATAGTATATCAACTACCTTAAACACGAATTAGTAATTGTTCGACCAAATAACCTTTAAATTGCTTGTAAATCTGAGTTCATTTAACTTCCCCCACCCATTGTTGTATCGATTTAATCTTGCTTTTATGGAATCATTACTTCCAGGACGTGGTATAAACGTTTTGGATGTAAGAGAAGTAATCATGCTACATTTTTCTAACCCATTTAGCAACCTAGTTCAATTTCAAAATAACTACCCAAAAACTGCTTCTAGTCAATTTGATTCTAGCATGCAACTAATAGTAATCGTAGTGAGTAACATACTGAAAGAAAAGGAAAGAGAATTTACGGAAATCAATGAGTTTTGGAGGAGGGCGAAATTGAGAAAATTTGAGAGTGGCGGAGGAGTATGAAGGAAATGGAAAATTTTGTTCCTTTTCCACTTTTTCTGTTGCTCGATCTCCCACTCCAATGGGAGATCTCCCGCTGCAGCGGCAAGCCTGCCTCTCCAACGGGCAGGACCTTTGGGAGAATTTTGAGTCAGTTAACCCGATTTTTTGCATCGCAGGTTAAACTACCCTAGCATGAAAACGCAACACTCCTTCTGTGTAGTGCGTTTTACCCCTTTGTTATTGCATGTTTATATTCTTTTAGGATCTCAAAATCTCTAGGGGTTGCAAACTTTAGTCATTCCGTTTAAGAGTCATATCGCTAGTAGGAAGCGTCCTCGAGTGAGAGAGTGTAACGACCCAAACAACCGTTATTTGATAAGAGCATAATTCGCAAAAATTCTGGTTGCTTTCCCGCTACAGAAGTACATGTTTCACTAGCGCGGCGTCGTTGCAACAACAACTTACCCCACTAAAGTGGAATCGGCAAGGTAGAATTCAAATTTTGAGAATTCCTATTTTTCCTTCTTTTCAAATTTAACCTATAGATCGTAAATTACCCTAAAAACCCTAGAAAAGTTATATCGAGTTGGAAAAAGGAGGAGAGGGAGATTTTAAGCATGGGGATGGCGGAACCTTGCGAAATCTTGGCCAACTTTCACCATAGCAAACCCGGAAAAGCTGGAAACAAAATCAAAACTCCATAGAAATTTCTTGGTACCCAAGTTGGTTAGATATTATGTTTAACTAGTTATAAATCCATTCTTACCAAGATATATATAAATTAAACAGTATGAGGTATGTGTAAACCTTCATGCACCGAGTAAATTCCGTGAAAAGTTGTTATAATTCAATGTTTATGGGGTTAGTATTGTGTTAAGATGGTAATCGATCGAGGTTCTTATATGTGTTCTTGAATGGGTTTCTTGTTAAGTTATGGTATAATTGTGATAAAGAGTTGTAGTCGGTGTATGGAAAACTAGTAATGAAACTTGATAAAGAACTAAAATTCGGACTTGTGTAATTCCGTAAGAAAAAATCGAGGGAATCCATACGTAATTAAGCATATGACTAGGTGATTTTATGATGGTGTGATATACACTTTTTTTGCTTCGTTGTGATATTTATATATGTATTCATATTACAATAATGGTCTTAGATGTTGAAACGAGATATGCAAATTATCGATGCTACGAAAGTTTTACTTAGATGTATGATATTTATGTGTTATTGTAATGTGTGATTGGGATCGGATTTCCACTATTTGTCATACTAACTTGGATCGAATTATCACGTTCTAGAATACTAACTGGGATTTGTTGCCACGTTCCAGCATAAAACTTGGACCAGATTGTCACGTTCCGGTATGCTAAATGAAATCGGTTGCCACATTTTGACATAAGATTGAATCAGATTGCCACGTTTCGACATGCTAACAGTTTTACTTTGGGTCCCATGAGAGGGAAAACTACTTGTGATAAAGGTAGTGCGGTGTAATATGTTATGCTCAATATCGTGAGTTGTGTACATGTGTCTATATGTTGGGAGTTATATTTAAGCTATGATATATTGGAACCTTAAGTGTGGTAGTGGTACTTGTAGTATACAATGTGGTTAGTATGTTTAAGATATGATCTAATGAAACCTTAAGTGTGGTAGTGGTACTTGTAGTATACAATGTGGTCAGTAATGTTTAAGCTATAATCTAATGGAACCTTGAGTGTGGTAGTGGTACTTGTAGTATACAATGTGGTTAGTATGTTTAAGTTATGATCTATGGAGCCTTAATTGTGCAGTGGTACTTGTAGTGTACAATGTGGCTAGTATATTTAAGGTATGATTTGATGTAATCTTAAGTGTGGCAGCAGTACTTGTAGTATACAGTATGGTTAGTATGTTTAAGTTACGGTCTAATGGAGTCCTAAGTGTGGTAGTGGTGTGTGTAGTATACAAGGTGCTTAGAATATCTAGGTTGTGACCTCGTCGGAAGAAGATGGGTGGTAATTGGAAGGTGTTCTAAAGAAAGTGAGAAGTCCAAACATGATCTTTTATTGTTCTGTTCATATATTATGAGGTGGGCGTCAGGTTGACTGATGATGCTTACCAGTACGTGTGGTTGTATTGATACTACTCTTGCTATGTCTGTTGACATAGTCTAGATGTAGGATTGGTGATGTTTCCTTAGGTGAAAGAAATCCTCCAGCAGCTTCGACTTTTGATTCCGCATGGTAGGAGTTGTGTCTTTTGTTTAATTAGCCCTATTATTCTCGTAGTGGCTCTTGTACTTGTCAGACTAAGTCATTGGGGATTGGTAAACTATTTTGTATAATTTATAAGTGTATCCGAATGGTTTATTTTCAAACTTTCTTAACTTGTCGTTCATTTTCCTTAAATTTCGCATGTTTTCTAGTTGTTGGGTTATGAGGGTTCTCCTACGTAGGTGTTAGAGTAGGTGTCGCACGACCTGATGGGTTAGGTCGTAACAAAAATAAACGGAAAATATATATAATCAGCGTTGAAACAAAAGAAAATTTGACAATTTTAATGAATATTGAAAGTGTCGCTAAAGGGGTCTATTAAAGCTAAAATGTTGACATATGAAATTTTTTCTAAATAAAAAATCAAACTTAAATTAATTTTAAATCAAAAATTAAAAAGTAGGGGAAAACTTAATTTTTGTTTTTAAAGTTATTTTAACATTATCAAACATTTTTTAACTTATTTTAAGTTATTTTAACATTATTAAACATTTCCTAACTTATTTTAAATTATTTTTATATTTGTCAAATACTTCTGAAACTCAAAAACTTACTTAAAAAATTATTGACCTACTTTTAAATCAATTCAAATGCTAAAAATTCTCCAAAATTAGTGTTAGACAAAATAGCATAAGAAGAATTATATTATCAACATTCACAAATTTAGAATAATTTTTTTATCCTTTACCAGTAGTAAGATAGAATTATAGTATCCGCCGGTGTACTGAAAGAGATGGAAACAAATTAAACCGAATTTGATATCTATCCGTGAGATGTGACGTATCCCTTTTGTCTACTCTATTTATCTCATTACACATGACTCATGCTCAAACTTTTTTTTATAAAAAAAAAAAGATATAATACATAAATAAATGGTTTTTAATTTGAATTCAATAGATAATTACGTTTTTTAAAAATTTGATGTGTATAAATAGATAATTAAATTTATATAAAATTAAATAAGTAGATAAATATCATACGTGATATAATATATGTAAGATATAAAATTGACATGCAGAAATATAGAACGAATGTATTTATTTATTTAATTTTATATAAATTTAAGTATCAAATTGTGCATATTTAAAGTTAAATATCATAGTTATTTGTTGAAACCAAGTTTATATATTATGTTAAAAAAAATAATAATGTACTACTCAGTTTGCTTATGCCTTACTTTAACCATTGTCATCTCTTCTAATTTCCTATCCAAAAATTACCTCACAAGTAAAGCTAATGATTAGACTTATTCAAGGATAATTGTTGAGTGCAAGAAACTTAGCATCATTTTGTGAAAATTGATATGACCTTGTCATACTCATAAGTTTGATATGACCTTGTCATTAATTGTTCATAAAAACTATTTTTTATAATTATAATCTAATCTTATCTCCCTAATGAAAAGGCTAAGAATCTATTATATTTATTATTTAATTATTTGTTGTTTTTAAGGATTATTGAATTGTGCAGAGTGTCGGTTTTATTAGATGTTAAAATAAAATAATAAGCAATATGTGTGATGTATGGTGTGGGTGGAGCTAAGACTAAAGAGTCCATCTGATATTGATGTCTTAACAGTTAACACCCAACTTGTTCCTCTTTCCCACTTTAGGTACTTGTGCACCAAACTTTTTCCCAACTTATTATTTCCATCTCTAAGGACAATTTCAAACTAAAATAGTAATAATTTTTTTAAGAGTAAAGTACATAAATGTATAGTTTAAGACCCTTTACCTTTAAATTTGTATTCCTTTACTTGATGGTTTTTGATAAAAAGAACTTACCAAATTTGTAAGTAGATTTTGAATTAGGCAATATACCACACACATTCTATAAATAATATGTTGACATTTGTGTGTTGCAAGAAAAATAAAGTAGTTAAATATATATGTCGAATACTTTTGTAATATATAAGGGTTTAAATTGAACGGACATATTTGTTCATGGAAGATTATAATTAATATGAATTATTACTCCTTAAATTCTATAAATATGAAGGCTTTCTAGAAGTAGGCTAAAAAAATTTCAGATATTTGTTGTATTCCAGGACGGAGCTAGAAATAGTCGAGGGCGTTCACCTGAACTCCTTCAACAAAAAATTACATTGTATCAATAAGAAAAAATTATGTCTTTATATTGAATTTGAACCTCGTGAATGTGAGATCAAATATTGACTTAGTGGTTGAGGGGATTCAAACTTAGAGGCGTATCTGGGGTGGGGGTGGGGGTGGGGGTGGGGGGTCACCGGGTTAACATGAACCCATGGTCCCCTTTCGAAATCATATATAGTAGTGTAATATTTTAAACAAAATATATTGAAATATAGATGTGTGAACCTACACTCAGAGTATATAATGTTATTATAACTGGATGTACCTCTCTACGCGAGGTTAGAAATTTGAATTTTATATTTATATTATTTTATTTTTCTTTCAAAAATATATAACATATCTCTAAGTGGTAATTGGTGATATGTTAACATAAGAATCGCAAAATAAATTAATTTAAAACATTCAAACTCCTTGTAACCTTAGCTCGACCTCTAACATTATGCATTAAAAATAGAAAATATATGTGTTGAAAAAAATGAAAAAAGCTAGTCGCGTTACACAGTTAACGTGGAGTGTTCAAATACATGTATTCCCTTTATAAATAAATACAAAAATATTTATAACATAAAGTTGGGTCATTTTTAATAGCAAAAGGTATGTATATATAGTAAATAAATATTGTCATAACATAACAATAACGTAACGTAAGTATCCTTTTCTCTTAACTCTCACCTTCTTCTTTCCCACCGTTTCTTTCTCAGCTTAAATATTTCTCTTCTTTTCTTTTTCTCCCTTTGCTTGCTTCTCTTTATCTCCTCTCCTTCAAGGTACTTCAATATTCCTTTTTCTATATATATTTTATTATTTGGAGCTCTACACTAATTTTATTACTCTTTCTATCTTTCGATAAACTTATTATAAATATAGTGAGATTAATTAATTAATTAATTGCTCATCAGATGGCAGATAACAACACCACAACTCAAGATTTTGATGGTTCCTCTCAGGTACTAATTCAAATTATATTATTAATTATTATTATTTCTGCTAAATTCTTTGGGTAATGAACATTTTTTCTTTTTACAAGTCGGCCGGTGCAATTTATTATTTTTTCACACTTTTTTTCTTTTTGAATCCGTTTCTTAATTGGTGTCACTTTTTAGCTCTTTATTGTGGAAATACTAAAGTGATTTAGCAAATTGCAATTCGGTAAACATAACCGTTTGGTCTTATTTTTTAAATTTTATGTCCGATCAAATAATGTCATCGGGGAGAATATCCTCTCTGATTTCTCTGGTGTACTATGTGTATAAAGATTTACAAAGCATTACAACTCAACTCTTTTAACTTATTTAAAACTGAAATATATTAAATCCCTTTAAGGTCCATAAATGAGGAAATAACTTTTTTTTCTACCCTCTTAAGAAATTTTGTGCTGTGAAAGTAAAAACCTCTCATAGAAAATATAAATTATATAAAATAATATTCGCTCTTTTATAATTTAAATAGAAGAAAATAACTTATAGTTGTATTTTAAAAAGTAAAATCTTTTATTAAAAAAATAAAATGAAAATGGCTAAAAAATATCTTCCCTGCTGACACATCACACATATACTTAGGTCACAAAAGATTCTTATCACTAGGGAACAGTTGGGTTTTAATTTACTGTTTATGAAACTCAATTAGATGCTTCCAAATCCCACATTTTCTTCAATTTATTCATTAATAAATAGTATGGACCTAACATCCGTAATCAGATACTTATATGAAAATTGGGTAGCCGCCTGTGCTGAAAAAAAAGGCTTCGAACCATATTCTAAATGCGCCACTAAACTAATATTTTTACTATTCATTTTTCGTGTAACTATTATATTTTTTAAAAAAATACAAAACAATGAGTAGAAAAGAATTATGTAAAGAAAACAAAGAAGGATTATATAATGATAGATTAGGAATTAGGCACAAATTACAATAACTTTTAATCATTTGCATTAGCATTAAGGACCAATTATATTCTTGGTTCGATATGATTTTCTTTGTAATTTTAGTAATGTGGTCCAAAGAAAATATCTTGAGACATTATTTTCTTTTTTTTTAAAAAAAAAAAAGAAGAAGAAAAATAAGCATAAATACGATGTAGATTGTGGGGTTGAAGGACAAAGCAATCACGTGCAACCTGCCGTAGGGGATCACAAAAGAGTGGTATATGCTTTTTGATTTAGATTTATGTATGTAAACATTTGAGCCACTCATACTTTAGATTCAATTATTATTCAAAAATGTGTCGGCACTAAATTAACAAACTTGATTAGGATATTTAGTCAAATTAACTTAGTTCTAATCAGAAGATTTCTTTTTATTAATAATGAATTATCATATTACAACTATTTAAAAAGTTGGATCCATGAGTTTATGCTGTGAATTATACTTGCTCGTGAAAAAAGAAATTTATTTGGTCCTCTATAGTACAAACTAAAGTATTTAAGAAGTTTGAAAATAATATTTTAACTTTTCAGAAATTTGGTCAATAAGCTACATTAATCAGAATAATAGAGTTTGGAAAATACAAATTAAATTATCACATGGGATTCTGTGCTTGGCCCCCATTGTTCAAATTTGTTCCTTGATATGTCAAATCAAGTCAAATGTTAGGCAAAAGGAGTAGATAGTTATATGTTTAATTAATTTATGTAGAGTTAGTTAGGTGTCTAATATTGAATTTAGTTATAAGTTGTTTTTTGACTCATGAACCTTTGATTGTTTGGTATAATTACCAACTTTTGTAGACTACATCTACTGGTAACAAATATGGAGGACTTGCTCCAAAGAAGAAGCCTTTGATTTCAAAGGCAAGTCTTATATTATTTTTTTTATCTTAATTTTATAAAACTTATATAAACAAATTAATTTATATAATGTTGTTACAGGATCATGAACGTGCCTTCTTTGACTCCGCAGACTGGGCTCTATGCAAGGTAGACATAAATTAACGCGCAAGTTACACAGTTAGTCCGAAAAAAATTATATTCGCTAGCCAAATATATAATAAACAGTACATATAGAGATTATTTCGATTGACGACTATTTAACTCGAATATCCTTTTAATCTTTTTTGCAATGTTGGTACTTTTCATATGAATACAGCAAGGTGCAGGAGTTGATCAAAAATCAACAGTGGCTATAGAAACATTGCGTCCCAAATTACAGGTAACTGGAACCCTTGAAAAAACTATAAATCAACTTTTCTTTTATATATAAAAAAATTACTCTAATTTATTATTGTTATTATTATTTTTATGAACTTCATTTACTAGTGAGAATATATTATTTGAAATGAAACAGAGAACAACTCATCAACAATTGCCTCCTAGAAGACCTGCTTGTACATCTTGATTCACATGCGGTACCTTCAAAATGCTGGTTTTGTTATGTTATTTGCTGGCTAAGTAGACATAATATGTCACTATAAATACATGTGTTCTTTTCTTCTATATGGGTCTTGGATGTAATCACCAATAACTCTTTAAGAACTTTTGTTGCTTAAGCATTTATAAATTATTATTTCCCACTTTTCGTAGTCTCTAAATGTATCTTTTAAAAAAAAAATTATTTTCTAGTAAAAGTAGTTTCTAATTGTGGAATGTCATGATAAAAAAAAAATTTCGTGGGATGCAAAGTGTTGCGACATTCATATCTTTTATACAACAATAAAAAACATGTGAAATAGTTTTTTTTTTTTATACATATTCACGTATTTATATCGGGCACCCTATTACCAATAGTCTAGAGAATGATATTTTGTTAAAGTTAAAAAGAAAAAATTGATTAGAATGCCTTCCTTTCTTTTAGAGTATTGTTTTAGTCAATAGGACCGTCTCGAAATATTTTATTATGGTAGAGGCCTAATCAACAAAAGGTGTGTAAGACTATATTGTTTTTTTGACACTTGTATAAGTGGGTCATTTATGTACTTTTCTATTTTAAAGTAAGAACTTTTTACAATTAGAGGAAAAATATATTTACGCATAAATTGAGTTGAACAAATATAAAAAATGCAAGAAAAATTATGTGTGTTTGCTACTTTTTTTTTATCATTATTAATATTGTACTAATTTGTGGATTATACCCAAAATATTATTGTTGTTATAGTTGTATGTTAGTTTGACAAATTTATTTCGATATGATTATTTTTTTGTGTATTCATTTTGTGTCAAAATTCTATCATAATTATTGTGATTTTAAAATGTAGTTACTTTATTTTAATTGTTAGCATCTGAAATGTCGATTGTTACCTTATTTTTAAATTAAACTTTTGAAGGAAAGTAAAAAGAGTTTATTATTGTGGGGATGATTGCTTAAAACAAAGTATCAATATTCAAAGAAATAGTTTTTTAAAAGTATCGTTATCCAAATAACATTTTTAGTTAAATTTGTGTAAAATTTCAGTTGATGTAGAATGTACGATTTATCATCATTACAATTTGATCATCAATTTTTTTGATAAAATAGTATTTAAAATATTCTCTCGAGTACATTTTGTTTATTTTTGATTTTTTTAAATATTTATATGATAATTGATAAATTTGTGAAATAATAATTTATTTTAATTAAAGATGGTTAGATATAAAAAGAGAATCAAAATCTGAAAAATTAATTTTTATTGCTTTTTAACATCAACGAGTATGTCAACTTTTTTCAAACATAAACGAAAACGTTAGTTTTTAATTAAAAAATACACATTTAGTTTGAATATCAAAATATGTAATTTCAATTTATGTAATTTCAATTTCTAATAAAATTAACAAGATTATGATTTGATTTAAGAAACAGTGTTACAAAGAAAATTCAAAAAAGTTATTTGATTAAATGAGCATTCAACAAGTTCAAAATGTGGACCCTACAGTCATTTTTAATTATATTTAAATAATTATTTAGTGAATTGTATTATATCTCATCAGATATATATTAATTATTTATAAATATTTTTTTACTTTTTGTTATTTTAGTTTCGATTTAAAGTTTTAATTTTTAAAAACTATTTCTTCGAGTAGTGATACTTTTTTTAAACAATCATCCCCATAATAATAATATAATTAACTTTTTTTTTACTTTTCTTCAAAAAATTATAAGAAGGTCACAATCGACATTTCAGATCATAACAATTAAAATAAAATGATTACATTTTAAAATCAAAATTATGAAAGATTTTTTAAAAAAAAAAACACAACATGAATACACACAAAAAATATCATATAAAAATAAATTTGTCAAACTAACATACAACTACAACAACAATAATATATCCAGTATAATCCACAAATTAATATAATTTTAATAATGACTAAAGAAGTAGCAAACACACATAATTTTTCTTGTATTTTTTATATCTGTTAAACTCAATTTATGCATAAATATATTTTCTCTCCTGTTAGTTGTAGAAAGTTCTCGTTTTAAAATGGAAAAGTACATAAATGAATCACTTGTCCATGTATCAAAAATAAATACAACTTCACATAATTTTTGTTGATTGATCCTCTAGCATGATAAAAATTTTCGACCAGTTAAAAGTGAGGACATTGCCAATTCTAAACAACAAATCCTCCTCTATTTCAAAAAGAATGACCTTATTCCTTTTTTACTCTGTTTAAAAAGAATGACCCCTTTCTTTTTTTGACAACACTTTAACTTTAACTTTCCACGTAGTATATTTAAGACCACAAATTAAAGAACATTTTGGTGCATTTGACATAACTTCAATTTAGAACTGTCACGACCCAAATCGGGGACGCGACTGGCACTCACATTTACCCTCCTATGTGAGCGAACCAACCCATCTACACCTTAACATTTCAAAATATCAACAGAAAATATGCGGAAGACTTAAACTCATAATATAACAATTCAAAACTATTATTAATATCCCCAAATCTGGAAGTCATCATCACAAGAACATCTATCTCAAATTGCTAAACTAAAACTGTCTAAGAAGCTAAAACAAATACTAGCTAGTCCATGCCGGAAGTTCAAGGCATCAAGACTTGAAGAAGAAGACCCAGTCCAAGCTAGACGCATTAGCTCACCCTGAATTTCCGATGGAGTGAAGACTGGCTAGATCTACTGTTGAATTGAGGTTGACGGAACGTTTGCTGCATTACACAAATAACAAGAAGAAAACATAAAAGTAGGGGGTCAGTACAAACCACAAGTACTGAGTAATATCATCGGCCAACTCAAAATAAGGAATAGTATATATCAAGTAATATTATAAAACCAACTCACAATGTACAATAACAAACACAACAACAAGTATTAGATCATCAATAAATACCACCAAGTTCATCCATGAGGACTCAAGCCTCAATATCATACTCATTTGGGGATAAGTTCATTATGTTGAGTATATTATCATCTTTCAGATTCATTATCTTTCTTCCTCTTGTGTCGGTACGTGACACTCCGATCCCTACACTATTTGTCGGTACGTGACACTCCGATCCCCTATATGTGTCGGAACGTGACACTCCGATCCCTATATGTGTCGGAACGTGACACTCCGATCCCCTATATGTGTCGGTACGTGACACTCCGATCCCCTAATTCTACGTGTCGGTTCGTGACACCCGTCCCCCTAATACTATTGTCGGAACGTGACACTCCGATCCACTAAATAAGTGTCGGAACGTGACACTCCCGATCCACTAACCTCATTCTATCCATTCATCAAGCCTTCTCTATACCAAGGCATCATCAATCCCATCACTTTTAATTCATCAAGCCCTCTTTTATACCAAGGCATCGATCATTAATAACATAGCTTAAAGTTTCTTTCAAGATTTGGGATTAGATAGTTTTCATCATGCTTGTCTTATCAAAATCACATAATCATATTCATGCAAGCATACAATTAAGCATATAGCAGGTTTACAATACATCAATACATATCATTCACTATTAAGAGTTCACTACGAATATCGTAAAAACCATAACCTACCTCCACCGAAGAATTGAATCAACAAGCTATCTTCTCAAAATCCTTGCTATCCTTTTCCCTTGTTCGACTCTCCTCTCAATCGATCATCTTCATCCTCTCTCTCTCTTTTCTTTCTTTTGTTTTGTTTTTATTCCAACCCTCTTTTCTTTACCCTAATTATCATAAATTAAGAATAAAAGAGGACAATAAAAAACCCCCTAATTAAGTTAAGGTTACCTCTTTTAACCCCTAAGTAATTAGACTTATTAATGTTAACCTCAATCTTTATAATTAAGGAAAGAATAGTCAAAAACGACCCTTAAAACGTGTGGAGAAATCCTATTCTGACTGGGATCTGCGTGACCTGTGACGGGCCGTCGTGCCTGCGACGGTCCGTCACGGTGGTCGTCGCCACCTTCCCAATTCCTGGTGGGCTGTGACGGCCCGTCACCCCTGTGACGGTCCGTCCTGCACTCCGTCCTGACGGTCAGAAACTCGTTTCTTGAACCAAATTCTCAAAAGTTGAAGTGTTTTGCAACGGAAGCTCACGACGGTTCGTCGTGGATGTGACGGCACGTCCTGCAGGTCCGTCACAATTTACAGAGAGTCGATTTTCAGTACCCAATTTCAGAATTCTAAGTATGCTGACACGCTGCACCCCTCGACGGGCCGTCATGCCTGTGACGGTCCGTCGCAGTGCCCGTAGTCTTGGCCATTTTTTCCAGAATTAAAAAATCTGCTTCTCAAAACGACTAAAGAGGTCGTTACAATAGATACCAATTTACCCATCGTTCGTCCCCGAATGATCAAAGGAAGAAAAACCATGGCGAAAAGAAGTACCTGAATCTGTAAACAGATGTGGGTATTTTTTTCTTGCATGTCTGCCTCCTTCTCCCAGTAGCTTCTTCAACCCGGTCGATCCTTCCATTGCACTTTGATGGATGCAATCTCTCTCGACCTCAACTTGCGAACCTCTCTATCTAAAATAGCAACCGGTTCCTCTTCATAAGTCAAGTTCTCATCCAACAAAACTGAATCCCACGGATAATGTAATTTCCATCTCCGTGGTATCTCTTCAACATGGATACATGAAACAACCGGATGCACTCCGGACAGCCCTGGGGCAAGGCTAACTCATAAGCCACCTCCCCTATTCGCTTAAGCACTTCAAATGGTCCAATATACCTTGGACTTAACTTACCTCTTTTGCCAAACCGCATCACCCCTTTCATGGGTGAAACCTTCAACAAGACTTGTTCACCCTCCATGAACTCCAAGTCTCTAACCTTTCAGTCTGCATACTCCTTTTGTCTACTTTGCGCCGCCAGAAGCTTTTCTTGAATAGCTTTCACCTTCTCCAGAGAATCTCTCAACAGATCAGTCCCCCAAGGTCTAACTTCGAAGGCATCAAACCAACCAATGGGAGATCTACACCTCCTCCCATACAATGCTTCAAATGGAGCCATGTCAATACTGGAGTGATAGCTATTATTGTATGAAAACTCTGCCAAAGGTAAGAAGTTATCCCAATGGCCACCAAACTCTATCACGCATGCGCGAAGCATATCCTCCAACACTTGGATTGTTCGCTCAGACTGACCATCGGTCTGAGGATGGAACGCGGTACTAAGATCCAACCTAGTACCCAATTCTGCATGCAATGTTTTCCAAAACTTAGAAGTGAACTGCGTACCTCTATCTGATATGATGGAGAGTGGGACTCCATGCAACCGAACCACCTCCGAGATATAGATTTTTGCTAACTTTTCTGCGTTATAAGTCACCTTGACCAGAATAAAATGAGCAGACTTAGTTAACCTATCAACAATCACCCAAATGGAGTCATACTTACCCATTGTCTTTGGGAGACCAACCACAAAGTCCATCGCGATTCTCTCCCACTTCCATTCAGGAATGGGCATTCTCTGAAGTGTCCCTCCGGCCTTTGGTGTTCGTATTTCACTTGTTGACAGTTTGGACACTTGCAATAAAGTCCACAATATCACGCTTCATCATCTAACTCCACCAAAAGTGTTGCTTTAGGTCGCGATACATCTTGGTTGCACCCGGATGTATAGAATATTTTGAACTATGAGCCTCTGCCAGAATAGTGTTGATCAAATCATCAACTCGGGTACACATACCCTTCCCTTGATTCTCAAAACACCTTCCTCATCGATTGTCGCTTCCTTAGCCTCTCCTCGCAATACTTTATCTTAGATTCGCCTTAGTTTCTCATCATCAAACTGTTTTCCCTTAATCTTGTCAAAAAAGAAGATCTTGACTCCACACTAGCCAACAATCCTCCCTTCTCATTTACTTTCTAGCCTCATCAAGTCGTTAGCCAAATCTGCACTTCTCTAGCCAATGGGCGTTTAGAAGCTTGCAAATGAGCTAGACTTCCCCATGCTTCCCGCCTTTCTACTCAAAGCATCTGCCACACAACATTCGCCTTCCCCGATGATACAAGATGGTGATATCGTAATCCTTCAGTAGTTCCATCCATCTCCTTTGTCTCAAGTTCAAATCTTTCTGAGTAAAGACATATGTAGGCTACGATGATCCGTATAGACTTCACACTTAACCCCATATAAATAGTGCCTCCATTGCTTCAATGCAAACACTACCGCGGCCAATTCCAAGTCATGAGTTGGATAGTTACGTTCATGCACTTTTAATTGTCTTGAAGCATAAGCAATCACATTCTTCTCTTGCATTAGCACTGCACCCAACCCAGAATAGGATGCATCACAGTAAACAATGAAGTCTTTACCCTCTATTGGCAAGGTAAAATTGGTGCGGTAGTCACAAAGTCTTAAGCTTCTGAAAGCTTTCCTCACATTCATCTGACCATACAAATGGAACATTCTGCTTAGTCAAGTTCGTCAATTGGGAAGCAATAGAAGAGAATCCCTTAACAAAGCGGCAGTAGTAGCTAGCTAACCCAACAAAGCTTCTTATTTCTGACACATTAGTGGGTCTTACCCAATTCTTCACTGTCTCAATCTTTGAAGGATCTACCATCACTCCTTCCTTAGAAACCACGTGCCCCAAGAAGGACACTGCATCTAGCCAAAACTCACACTTAGAGAACTTGGCATAAAGCTTTTTCTCCCTCAATGCTTCCAATACCATTCTCAAATGCTCTTCATGTTCCTTCTTGCTCTTTGAGTATACCAATATATCATCAATAAACACGATCACAAAGAGATCCAGATATGGCTTAAAAATCCCATTCATCAAGCTCATGAACGCGGCAGGGGCATTCGTAAGACCAAAGGACATCACTACAAATTCATAATTCCCATACCTAGTTCGGAAAGCAGTCTTTGTACAATCCGTTGCCCGTATTTTCAATTGATGATAACCGGATCTCAAGTCAATCTTAGAGAAGACACAAGCACCTTGTAACTGATCGAACAAGTCATCAATGCGAGGAAGAGGATACTTGTTCTTGATATTTTACCTTGTTCAACTGCCGGTAGTCTATGCACATCCGAAAACTCCCATCCTTCTTCTTTACAAACAAAACGGAGCACCCAACGAGATGCACTTGGTCTAATGAAGCCTTGCTCAACAACTCTTGAAGTTGAGCTTTTAACTCTCTTATTCGGCGGGATCCATTCTATACGGGGGTATAGAAAGGGGCGTGTGCCCGGTTCAAGGTCGATACAGAAGTCAATATCCCTATCTGGTGGCATACCAGGAAGATCTGCAGGGAACACATCCAAAAATTCTCGAACTACCGAAACTGATTCAATTGAGGGTACTTGGATAGTGTCATCCATGAGATGTGCCAAGAAAGCTAAACACCCTTTACTAACCATCTTCTGAGCACAAAGAAAGGAGATAATACGCACCGGATTGGAAGTGTAGTCACCCTCCCACACTAACGGATCTGTCCCAGGCTTGGCTAACGTCACTGTTTTAGCATTACAATCCAAGATCGCAAAATTCGGAGAAAGCCAAGTCATACCCAGAATTACATCAAAATCACCCATTTTTAAAATAACCAAATCTACATAAGTGTTGCTCCCCACAAATTCACCAAACAAGACCTATACACCTTTTTTAACTATCACAGACTCACCCACCGGAGTAGAAACACGAATAGGCGTGTCAAGTAATTCACAATGTAAATTAGACATTAGCAAATGAGGAAGATACATAAGAAATGTGGATCCCGGATCAAATAATACAGATGCCATGCAATCACAAACCAAGAGATTACCTGTGATGACAGCATCAGACGCCTCCGCTTCAGATCTCCCGGGAAAGCGTAGCAATGGGCCCCATTATTTGTCTGTCCGTTGCCCCTACCATGTTGCGTAGTAGTGGCTCCGTTTTGCCCATCACCTCTCTGCCGTTTGTGGTGACCACCATTACCTCGCACCACGTCCTCCAGAAACGCCTCTACCACCGTGACCACCTCTACCTCTAGCTATTGGGGGTCTGTAACTCTGTTTTGGACAATTCCTCCTAAATGTCCACCTCTCCCCGCATCCATAACACTCTCTGGAGTCAGGCATAGGTCTCCTCGGAGAAGTGTTGACCGTTCTGAGGGGGACCCCCAACTACAGTCAGTCGTAGTGAAGACTGAATTGGCCGACTTGAGTAACCTCCGGAGCTCTGTCCTCTAGAGTGAGAACCATAAACTCACCTCCCCTTCGAAACCTTTTTGATGTTGATGTAGTGGTGAAGTCATCTGGCTTCACTCCTTCCACCTCTATCACAAAGTCTACCACCTCTTGGAAGGATGTTGCCGTAGCCGCTATCTGTAAGGCCGAAATCCGCAATTCTGACCTCAACCCCTTTACAAAACGGCGGATCCGTTCTTGTGGACTGAAACAAAGTTGGGTGGCATACCTTGATAAAGCACGAAACTTAGCCTCATATGCGTTAACCGTCATCCTACCTTGCTCGAGGCTCAAGAACTCATCCCTTTTTCTATCTCTCAACGTCCTTGGATATACTTCTCCATAAACAGAGTAGAGAATGATTCCCAAGTCATAGGTGGTGCCTCTGTTGGTTGACACTCAACATGTGACCGCCACCCACATTTTGGCGTTCCCTTGAAACTGATAGCTCACGAACTCAACGCCAACCGTTCTACTATACCCATCTTGTGTAGTAGCTCATGACAATCAACCAGAAAATCGTAGCATCCTCTGATTCTGCGCCCTTAAAGACTGGAGGTTTCATTTCAAGAACTTACTGAAAAGTTCATGCTGATCATTTGTCATAATAGGCCCAGTAGTCAGACGTGGAAATGTGCCTATTCCCAATGATGCATCCATGCGGGGAGCCATATAGCCGCATGTCGTACATCTGAAACCGGAGGTGTTGGTGCAGAAACCACTGGGTGCCTGACCCTGATCGGATACCCTAAGATAAGCAAGTACCTGGTTGATCATCTCTGGGGTAGGTTGGGGTGGCATTTCCTCATTCTGCCCTTGTTCAGTTTCCCCCTTCCTCACCCTCTCTAACTACCTCCTCCTCAGTCGGTGGAGTAGTCACCGCCCTAGCATCAGATGGGCTAGGGGCTCGTCCTCTCCCTCTAGAGGACGTCCTCCCACGACCTCTCCCATGGCCTCTTGCCGTTGTTCTTCCTCGAGCTACAGCCCCAGTGGCTGGCTCAGTCGTTTCTTGTCTTTCCGTTGTTGCTGCTGGTGCGGTCGTTGCTCTAGTTCTAACCATCTGCAAAATAGAATGAAGATGGTCAGATACCAATTTGTATCACCTAGATACCAATTGGACTCAAGTAGTAGCACGAAAGAAAGAATGAAAGAATGGAATTTTCCTAAAGTCTTATAGCCTCTCAAGGAAAAGTAAAGGCGTCCCCCTACCGTTCCTTAAGACTCTACTAGACCTGTTCTTGTGTGATGAGACCAATGAACCTAATGCTCTGATACCAAGTTTGTCACGACCCAAATCGGGGACGCGACTGGCACTCACATTTACCCTCCTATGTGAGCGAACCAAACCCATCTACACCTTAACATTTCAAATATATCAACAGAAAATAATGCGGAAGACTTAAACTCATTAATATAACAATTCAAAAACTATTATTAATATCCCCAAATCTGGAAGTCATCATCACAAGAACATCTATCTCAATTGCTAAACTAAAACTGTCTAAGAAGCTAAAACAAATACTACTAGCTAGTCCATGCCGAAGTTCAAGGCATCAAGACTTGAAGAACAAGACCCAGTCCAAGCTAGACGCATTAGCTCACCCTGAATTTCCGATGGAGTGAAGACTGCTAGATCTACTGTTGAATTGAAGTTGACGGAACGTTTGCTGCATTACACAAATAACAAAGAAGAAAACATAAAAGTAGGGGGTCAGTACAACCACAAGTACTGAGTAGATATCATCGGCCAACTCAAAATAAGGAATAGTATATATCAAGTAATATTATAAAACCAACTACAATACTCAACATGTAGCAACAACAAGTATTAGATCATCAATAAATACCACCAAGTTCATCCATGAGGACTCAAGCCTCAATATCATACTCATTTGGGGATTAAGTTCATTATGTTGAGTATATTATCATCTTTTAAGATTCATTATCTTTCTTCCTCTTGTGTCGGTACGTGACACTCCGATCCCCTACCACTATGTGTCGGTACGTGACACTCCGATCCCCTATATGTGTCGGAACGTGACACTCCGATCCCCTATATGTGTCGGAACGTGACACTCCGATCCCCTATATGTGTCGGTACGTGACACTCCGATCCCCTAATTCTACGTGTCGGTTCGTGACACCCGTCCCACTAATACTATGTGTCGGAACGTGACACTCCGATCCACTAATACTATGTGTCGGAACGTGACACTCGATCCACTAACTCATTCTAATCCCGTTCATCAGCCTTCTCTATACCATACCAGGCATCATCAATCCCATCACTTTAATTCATCAACCCTCTTTTATACCAAGGCATCATCATTAATAACATAGCTTAAAGTTTCTTTCAAGATTTGGGATTAGATAGTTTTCATCATCATGCTTGTCTTATCAAAATCACATAATCATATTCATGCAGCATACAATTAAGCATATAGCAAGGTTTACAATACAATCAATACATATCATTCACTATTAAGAGTTCACTACGAATATATCGTAAAAAACCATAACCTACCTCCACCGAAGAATTGAATCAACAAGCTATCTTCTCAAAATCCTTGCTATCCTTTTCCCTTGTTCGACTCTCTCTCTCAATCGATCAATCTCCTCTCTCTTTTCTTTTGTTTTGTTTTATTCCAACCCTCTTTTCTTTACTCTACTAATTATCAATAATTAAGATAAGAGGACAATAAAACCCCCTAATTAAGTTAAGTTACCTCTTTTAACCCCTAAGTAATTAGACTTATTAATGTTAACCCTCAATCTTTATAATTAAGGAAAGAATAGTCAAAAACGACCCTTAAAACGTGTGGAGAAATCCTATTCTGACTGGGATCTGCGTGACCTGTGACGGGCCGTCGTGCTGCGACGGTCCGTCACGGTGGTCGTCGCCACCTTCCCAAATTCCTGGTGGGCTGTGACGGCCCGTCACCCCTGTGACGGTCCGTCCTGCACCTCCGTCCTGACGGTCAGAAACTCGTTTCTTGAACCAATTCTCAAAAGTTGAAGTGTTTTGCAACGGAAGCTCACGACGGTTTCGTCGTGGATGTGACGGCACGTCCTGCAGGTCCGTCACAATTTACAGAGAGTCGATTTTCAGTACCCAATTTTCAGAATTCTAAGTATGCTGACACGCTCAAGCCCTCGACGGGCCGTCATGGCCTGTGACGGTCCGTCGCAGTGCCCGTAGTCTTGGCCAGTTTTTTCAGAATTAAAAAATCTGCTGCTCAAAACGACTAAACAGTCGTTACAAGAACCACATTAATAAAATCTTATTTTATTTTCTTAAGCTCCATTCCAAATCAAAGTAAGTCATTCTTTTTTAAATGGAGGGAGTAATTGAATTTTCTCTCTAGTGAATAATTGATATGATAAACTACATCTGAAAATGAAAATGTTACGAGTTAGTTAGTGATGTAAAGTACTACTTATCAATTAATGGAGCCTACAAATATAGCTCTAATCACATGTTGCAATGATAGTATGTACAATCATGTAAACTGTCCTATACTGAACCTCCTTTCATTTGTTTTTAATGTTTATTTATTCATATTTTAAATATAACTAATGATAATTTTAGCTTCGTAATTGTTGACTCGTCATGGAATATAATAAGAGAAAATGTTATTTTGAATTCTTAATAAGAAATGTTAACTGTGCAGGCGTCCTATTAACCTTAAACAATTCCGAATTTATATTATTGCATTATTTTTTGATCAATTCTTGATTAAAAAGCAAGTGTTATCACACACCAATTATTATGTGACACGTGTTATTTAATTAAAATATAATTTTTCTTTTCACTTTAGAATCTTAATTTTTGACTTGTTTTAAATTTTATTACTTTAATTTTAATTTCATTTGAACTAACTTTATCTTCCACCCCTACTTCAAGCTACCGCTCCCTCCATTTTTCTTTCTTTTTCTTCACCTCTCATCCTCACCTCACTCTACCCCCACGTTAAGTTGAGTCCATCCATTTTCTTTAAAAAAATTTCTTCTTCTTCTTTGGTCAAATTCTTTTATTTAAAAATTCATACTATTTTCTAGACTTTATTGAATTATTGATAACAAAATTTAATTATTTTTTTAGGAAAAATTAAAATTTTGAAGGTATCAGCAATTAATTTATCTCATTTTCATATAACTTCAATACTAGAAATGATAATTTTGAAAGAATCAATGAATTCTTCGAAAATTGATTAAGTTTAATTGAAATTTTGATATTAAAAAACCAAATAAAACATAGTAATTATTTTGAAATCTAATGAGTTTATCAAATTGTTCAAATGTAATAAAATATTCAGATATAATTTTAAGATTGAAGAGAGTTAAACTAATAGTAGAAAAAAAGGAGGTAGAGTCGTCGTAAAAAGTGAAACTGAAAGTGAGAAGGTTCAATGGCGATGACAAGGATTTTTAAAAAAGATGGACAAAAGAAAAAGAAAAAATAATAAGGAAAAAAGTAAAAATTAATAAAAAAATAAGAAAATATATCTTATAGCAAAATAGTTGTGAACAAAAAATTATATTCGTTTTTTTAGTTTGTTCATGCTTTTTAAAAGAGTGCATACGTTTTCCATGTCACGCGGACAAAAAATAATGCAATAATATCGGATCAAGATTGTTTAGAGGGGTAATATGACACTTGCATAGTTTAGGCGTCTTTTAAGAATTTCAGGACAACTTAAAGTGTCACTTTAATTATGTCTTTTCTCATATAATAACTAATAATTTGTGCCAATGAAATAAAAGTATGAAACTAAAGTTAAGTCAAAATTTTATACTCCGAAGAATATAATTACAATTTTTTAAACTTACTATCGAATTATAATTTAATCTATTAAGAAATCTAAATAATTGTAAAATTGATAACTCAACAAAATAATCTAATATGTAGATCATTATTAAAAGAAGAACAAGTTTCATATATAACAAACACAAAAATCATATTTGTACGTTATAACTATAGTTTGCATAATTGCGCTCCAAAGCAAACTTTCTATGTGATATGGTCATTTCACTATACATATATACAAAAAAAGTTATGACTATTTCATTATATATATATATATATATATATATATAATATATATATATATATTATATAATATATATATATATATATATATATAATATATATATATATGTATGTATATATGTGTGTATGTATGTATATATATATAGCAATTGTATGATCTGTTTCGGTATACATATACAGAAGAATTAATTGTATAATTTGTGTTTGTATAAAGCGATAAAGAGAGAAAGACAAAAGAAAGCTGGGCAGTGGAAGATCATATTTGTATAATCATAAGTGTATATAACGAAAATATATGCATATATATTATATATACAATTTTCTCTCGCTTTATACAAACACAAACGCAATGTATACATTTGTGTTTGTATCAAGTGAAAAGGTGAGTGAGAGTAGCGAGTGAGATCTTGGAGAGGGGAGAAAGGGGGAACAAATATATATATGCATATATACAATTTCTTATCGCTTTATTACAAATAAACACATTTTATACATTTGTATTTGTATAAAATCAAGATAAGCGAGCGAGACTACCTAACGAGAACAAGAGTTGCGAATGAAATTCACCAAGGAGAGAGGCAAAATAATAACAGTTTGCTACGGGGTACAACTAAATCAAACTATGGTCATAACATTTAGTTTGAATTAAGAGTTTGCTATTATATACAATTTTCCCTCAAAAAATAACTCATTTGTAATGACCTGGAAGGTCATTTTTGAATGATTTCACAAAATTGTCATTTTACCCCTCTCGATAGTTTTTCCGAGTAATTTTTGACTTGTTCGTGAAGTTGATTTGAGGATTTTAAACTATTTGATAACTTCGATTATTTAGTTGGTGGTATTTATTAAAGAGTAACTTTCACAAATAGCATACATAAAAATCATATTTGTATGCTATAGCTATACTTTTCATAATTGTGCTCCATAACAAACATAAATATGTATATTTCTCTATACATATACAAAAAAACAATTGTAGAATTCGCTATACATAAAAAAAATCAGTTGTATAATTCACTAACATATATAAAAGAAAGTAGTTGTATACAAAATATCAATTGTATAATTTGTGTATGTATAAAACGAGAAAGAGAGAAAGACAAAAGAAAATTGGGGAGAGAAATATTGTATTGTATAGTTATAAGTGTATATGACGAAGATATAACATTTGCATATGTATATACAATTTTCCCACACAATTTATACACTCCATTTCTGTTTGTATAAGTGAGAAAGGCGAGGGTGGCGAGAGAGATCTGGGAGAGGAGAGAAAGGGGAACGAAAATACATGTATATATATAATTTTCTCTCGCTTTATACAAACACAAACACATTTTATACATTTGTGTTTGTATAAAATCGAAAGGGAACAAGTGAGAGAGGGAGAGTGGCAAGCGAGAGTTTGAGGGAAAGAGGTGACCAGAAAACAGTTTGTTACAAGACACAATTAAATCAAAGTGTGTTATAACATTTAATTTGAATTATTAGTTTATCATTATATACAATTTTTCCTTTATTAAATCATTTATCTATTTAGTTGGTGGTAATGAGCTACCATGTAGTCCATGTATAAAAAAAGTTAGTGAGAATTAATATTGATTTATTAATTAATTCAGAAAAATTAAACCTAAATAATTAAATATAAATTAAGCAGAGGACTTACCTGTAGACAAAGTAGCCGCAGACGTAAGAACAGATGGGCATGAAATCACGACAAGACTATTCTTAAATTTGAAGTGATGGTTCTCAATCTGCATGCTAGGTTAGTGTTACAGTTATAAATTAGATTTAATGTTAATTTGATACCTAGGTGAGAGGTTGAATGGCTTGGTCCATATATAATATAATTTAAGTAATACCCTAATATCACTTTAGATCATAGTTCTTTCGAAAAAAAAAATAAGAAGAAAACCTCCCAGAGAAATCGCTTCGGCACAATCAAAACACAGTGACTGACTTGCACCAAGTAAGAACTAACCAAGTTTTGAGTAATGTTTTTGTATACATGCATGATATTAATATTATATTACAATCTTAATGAAGAAGTGGTGAGAGAGGAAATAAGAAAAATTGAATTGAATAGAGTTGTTGTTCAAATTTGTCTTTGAAATTGGTATGAATATTTTTCTTAAAGGGTAAATTATGACCATGATTGAATAGTGAGTTATAATTTGAAATTATATATATATATATATATATATATATAATATATATAATATATATATATATATATATATTATATATATATATATAATAATAATAATAATAATAATAATAATAATAATAGTAGTCATGTATCATGTATGTTTTTTTATTATAGTTAAGTTACTGGGCATGTTCTGTTTAAATTTTGGTTTGAGAAAGCGGCTAGGTCACTGTCATTTACGTGGCTGTAGTTTGAAAAGACATTGTGAAATTTTTTTGTAAATTAAGTAGTGATAAACCTGACAACTATGAAATAAAATCTTAAAATGAGTTTATCATTGGAAACCATAGAATTTTGATAATTCTTTTTAATATAATGTATGTCAGGTTTAGATATTGATTCTGAAGGTCATTGGTGGCTTAATCCCTTGTTGTGTAAGAATTTTTACTATGCTTATCACATTAAGATCCAAGTTTGATATATTAAGATGTGTAATTGAATATTGGGTGTATTATATTATATGAAAACTATTAGGGTTGTAGTGTTTGGGGAACTTGAAACTTAACCCTAGATTTGAAACTTGGAAAAACAAGTTAGAAGAAGTTGGCATGTAACTGACATCAAGATTAGGAATTTGATTATATATTGGAGTGAATTTTTGAGTCTAGGCTAGACCTGTAGTGATATGAGTGTTGTTAATTCTAAATCTTATTGTGATTATCTATTTGAATAGATTGTATTGGTTTGGGAGTCAACCGAAATGGGAAGGGTCAAGTTCTGAAGTAATTGTTCGATTGATTGAGACAGATGGATTTCTAAACCCTTGTTAAGTATATGAAATTCGTGTATTTCCTTGTGGTATGTGCTTGGGAGTAATAGACCTGGTGAAGGGTCGACTTGTCCACCTTGATTGATTCTAATGATGAAAAAGGGTAATAAAAGACAATGTGATTAATTATTTATGTCTAATTGTGTTCTTTACTAAGCCTATTTAATTGTGATTATTAAGGTGATTATATGTCATAGTGACATTTGATTTATTGAGATTTTACATTATCCCCTTTATTTGTTATCATATTCTGCACTTGCATCGACATGAGTAAAGGTCTAACACGTGGAGATCGTCCATTTTATGATCAAGTAAGATTATAATTTGGGCACGTGGAGATCGTCCGTGCAACAAGGAATTGATTATGATTATAAGTTGAGCACGTGAAGACCATTCGTGTTGGGATTGTTTGATTTTATTATAGTGCGTTGGGATCGTCCGAATAGACACTTGGAGATCGTCTGTGTCGGTATATGGACCTCGCGAGTCCCCCGTGGATCATGAACTCTCGATGTGTTTTCGAGGAGTATCGTGTATATATAGTTGAGAAAGTACTTGGTATTTTGAGGCTTATCACTTTATGGTGTCATATTGCATTGCATCCCATAACATTCTTCATTTTTTATGATTATGTGTGTTATTGGTGGTTGAAAAGTACTTAATATTTGATTACCTCTATTTGATGAACTTGATCTTGTCTGTTGCTGATATTGTGAGTGTCTTTTTGTGAAAGTTTTGATTATTGAATATTGATTTTGTAGTTGAGGATGTGTAATTTGTTAAAATGATTGTGATGAGCTGGGTGCTATGAAAACTGTGAAATGTTAGGTTGGACTGATTTTTATGCAGGTTGTAGTTGTGGAGGTTTGATTGGTGTTTAAGGAGTACCCGTATTTTATCCCCTTAGCTTGAATTTAGAAGTTTACTTGCTGGGTACCGTGTGGTTTGATACTCACCCCTTGATACTGCAATTTTTTTGTAGTTTACTAGCCCGGACCTTTGTGATATTTCTCTTCTCCTTTTCTGAGGCTTCTTGTGGAGAATTGTAAGGTAGTTGCTTGTCATTTCAGCAGACCTTCTTTCTCCTATTTATGATCTTGTTCTATTTGAGAAACAATGTCATTTGAGACTTATTATTTTTCTTTGAATCAATTGTAAAACTTTAGATGCTTGTACACGTGACAACAAGATTTTAGGGGTATTTTTGAGTAAATTATGAAATTCCTGACTACAGATTTCCCGGTTTCAACGTTGTCAAATTTCTCGAAACCGATGATATGGCTCTGCCTGTGGGAAAAGCTATTAATGAAAAGCCCTTGTGCGAATTAACAATTCCGGGTAGTGGTGAATGAGATTTTCTAAATATTTATGAAAGACTAGTTTTTATTAAGTGTCTTGAAGAGTTTTATTTCCGTACTACTTTTCATGTCTTATGTAATGACCGATAGTTAAAGGGCTTGTATAAGACCCCAAAGGGTCAAGTACGCTCAGTCACAAACCGAGGGTTCTCCCTAACTTCTAGGGGGTACTTTAGGGTCGTGACATTATAGATATAGATTTTTGTATAAACTTAGAGCCTGATACCCGTTCCATTTCAATCCCTCCATATCAAATGGCTCTGGCGGAATTGAGAGAGCTTAAGGCTCAGATCCAAAATCTTCTTGATAAGGGATTTTGTCCTAGTGCTTCCCCATGGGGGGGGGGGGCATTTTTGTTTGTTAAGAAAAAAGATGGTTGTATGAGAATGTGTATAGATTACCGGCAATTGAATAGGGTCACTATTTGGAACAAGTATCCCTTGCCCCGAATAGATGATCTCTTTGACCAACTGCAAGGGGCTACAGTATTCTCTATTATTGATCTAAGGTTCAAGTATCATTTATTGAAAATTAGGCCTGAGGATATACCTAATAAAACGTCTAGAACTCGTTGTAGGCATTACGAATTCTTGGTTATGTACTTTGGGTTGACCAATGAGCCTGCAGTCTTCATGAGCTTGATGAACGGGGTGTTCAAGCCATTTCTTGATTCGTTTGTGATAGCCTTTATTGATGACATTTTGGTATATTTAAAAAGTGAATAAGAGCATGTAAACCATTTTCAAACTGTTCTGGGTGTTCTTGGGAAGCAAAATTTATATGCTAAATTTTCCAAGTGTGAACTTTTGTTAAAAATAGTTGCATTTTTGGGGCATGTAGTTTCAAAAGAAAGAGTAATGGTAAATCCTCAAAAGATTTAAGCGGTTAATAATTGGGCGTGGCGTAGTTCGGTGACAGAAGTTAGAAGTTTTGTGGGATTCGCTAGCTATTATCATCGATTTTTTAAGAATTTTGCTTCAATAGCTACTCACCTGACTAACTTGAACAAAAAGGAGATACCAATTGAATGGACTGAAGAATGTGAAGAGAGCTTCCAAAAGCTCAAGACTGTCTTGACTACCACACCTATCCTAGTATTACCACCAGAAGGTAAGGATCTTATAGTTTATTGTGATGCTTCTCATTTGAGGTTGAGCATTGTGTTAATGGAATATAATAATGTGATACCCTATGCGTCGCGCCAATCGAAGGCACATGAGAGAAATTATCTAATCCATGATTTAGAGTTGGTAGCGTTAGTATTTGATCTTTAAGATTTGACATCGTTATCTCTATGGCATTAAGTGTGAAGTGTTTACCGATCATCGTGGTCTGCAACATGTATTCACTCAAAAGGATCTGAATTTGAGGCAGCGATGATGGATAAAGTTACTCAAGGATTATGATGTGACCATTCAATACCATCCGAGCAAGGTTAATGTGGTGGCGGACTCTTTGAGAATAAAAGCGATAAGTATGGATAACTTAGCTTACATGAGTGTAACCAAGTGACCTTTGGCCAATGATATTCAGACCTTAGATTCTATGTTCATGCAGTTGCACATCTCTAAAATAGGCAGAGTGCTAGCTAGCATTGAAGCTAATGCTACATTCATTAAGGAGATCAAGGTCAAACAATTTGAGGATGAAGATTTGAACGAACTCAAAAGAGAAGATGGCTAATGGTAAGGCACAACAGACCATTCTTGATATGGATGTTGTACTTATGGTGAAAGGAAGGATTTGTGTTCCTCGAGTTGATGGCTTGATTCAAAAATTATTGGTAGAGTCTCATGGTTCACGATTTTCTATCTATATAACTGTGGCCAATATGTATAAAGATCTGAAGCGAATTTATTAGTGGTCGGATATGAGGAAAGACATTGCGCACTTCGTGGTGACGTGTCAAATTTCCTAACAAGTGAAGTATGAACATAAAAGTCATGTGGGTTTACTTTAAAGAATGTCAATCCTGGAATGGAAGTGGGAAAAATAGCCATGGATTTTGTGGTTGGCCTTTCCTTAACCTTGAGGAAGTTAGATTCTATTTGGGTTGTTGTTGGTAGATTGACTAAATCAGTCCACTTTATTCCGATAAGAATAGATTATAATGTTGAACAATTGGTTAAAATTTATGTGAAAGAGATAGTGAGGCTGCATGGTGTGCCTCTTTCCACAATCTCAGATTGTGGTACCCTTTTCACTTCCATGTTTTAGAGAAATTTGCATGACGAATTGGGCACACAACTCACTTTTAGTACAGCCTTCCACCAACAGAAGGATGGACAATTCGAGAGGACTGTCTAAGTGTTGGAGACATGTTGAGGGCATGTGTGATTGATTTTGAAGTACATTGGGATAAGTTCTTACCTTTGTCCAAATTTTCTTATAATAATAGATATCACCCCAGCATTGATATGACACTGTTTGAGGTGTTATATGAGAGGGGATGAAGATCACCCATTGGTTGGTTTAAGGCTGGAGATGTGAAACCTCTGGGGTTGAATTAGTGAAGGATTTTCAAGATAAGGTAAGGAGTATTTAAGCTAATCTTTTAGCTGCTCAGAGTAGACAGATGAAGTACACGGATAATAAGGTGAGAGACGTGGAGTACCAAACGGGCGAAAAATGTTCTTCTTAAGGTATCACCTATAAATGGGGTGATAAATTCGGTAAGTAGGTCAAGCCAAATCCTAGGTACATTGGTCCCTTTGAGGTTCTTGAATTTGTAGGGCCGGTGGAGTACAGATTGGCTCTACCCCTAATCAATTCGGTGTTCATCTATTATTTCATATGTCCATATTGAAGAAGTATCATGGTGACGACTATTATATTATTAAGGAACTCAATCGTGCTAGATAAAGACCTCTAATATGTAGAGAAATCGATTGCTATTCTTGATCGTGATGTGCGTAAGTTGAGGACCAAGGAGATTAAGTCCGTGAAATTTCAATGGAAGCATCTTCCAGTGTAAGAGGCTACTTGGGAAACTGAGACGGATATGCAAGACAAATATCCCCAATTGTTTGTCGAATCAGGCACTACTTCGTTCTTTCCTTAGCATGCTTGCCTTAGTTGTGTCACTTGGGGATGAGTGATGGGTGAATCAATATCTATTGTAACGCCCGGGTTCCGTCATTATAGAAATGTCAACGAGGGGAAAATTGGGGTCGGAAAAACTTTTTGTAGTATTTGAATTTTTCCAAACCTTGTGCAGATTTGGAGGAAATTTGCGTACTTGTGGCATGGGAAAATCTGGTAGCAATTTAGTGATTTAACTATGATTTTGATTTCATGAGGTGTTAGATAATTCGTTACGGAATTCCTACGATTTTAAGGAATTGAATTTGAATGAGTAGATCTCCCGTAATTGGTTTTAGTGCGAAGATATTTTATGAGAATAGCAAGTTAGAGGTGTGTTGTGAAAACGGGGAATTGATTTTCTTCTGAGAGCGTTCTGTTAAGAATTGTGCCGTAAGAGGGGGATTATTGTTGATTTAGCTAGGCCTCTTTAGCAGGATAGTGACCTATGTGGCGGACGAGACAGGAAGGTTTGGCTGTTGTAGCACCTCCGCTAAAGAGGGATGAGTGTCGTTGTACTGGGATAGGCACAAATTAAGCCGTTAATAAAACCCCTAAATGAATTTATTTGGTATTTTTCAACTTTTAGAGCTAAAGAACGACCTCAGGCGATTCTAACTCATTTTCCACCATTCTTGAAGCTAAAGGTAAGTTCTCATTTCCCGAATTCATATTTTGATCTACAAAATGTAATAGAATGGGTCAATATTGATAAGAAGGGTTTTTATTTTATATATTCTATGATGGAAACAACTAAATTTGGTTAGTTGGGATCATGGGTTTGATTTAGGATTTGTAGAATTATTAATAATCTGGGCAATTAGTAATGGTTTATTGAATTCCGTGTTATTATGATTGTTGCTTAATTAAGTTATCTTTATATATGCTTATGATATGTCAGCAAGGTTAGCTTAGGGTAAATCGTGATCCTAGGTCTCGTGCGTACGTCTAGGGGGTAGCCTCAGGGTGTGACAACTTGGTATCAGAGCACTAGGTTTAAAAATCCTATGATATTTGAAAATTTGCACTAAGTAAGTCTTTTTCATGGGTGTGAAGTGCATCACAGCTAATGAGAGGGAGGCTACGAAGCGTTTTAGGAACACTTCACTTTTTTATATTCTTATCGTGTGTAAGATATGATATAATTACTCATTTCTAACCCATTGTTATGGATTTTTAGATCATGCCTCCTCGTACAACTAATGGAAGGAATCATAATGCATGCAATGCTAACGCAACTTCTCCTTCCCAAGATCAGAAAGTTTCAAATGTTGAGTTTTGGAATGTCATTCAGCTTTTGGCTCAGAGTGTGTCCAACCAGAACAACCACCAAGCTCTAGTTTCTGCAAATGCTAGTGGTGGATCAGTGGCAGCCATGGTTCGTATTTTTTTAGGATGAATCTTCTTGAGTTCTTAGGGTCGCATATTGGTGAGGAACCCAAAAACCTCATACATGAGGTCAAGAAGATATTTGGAGTAAAGCAATAAACTGGTAATGATAGGAAAGAGTTGACATTCTACCAACTTAAAGGATGAAGCTCACATCTGATTTACTCAATGGAAAGAAAGCATGTGTATGGATGCTGCTTTAATGAGACTTTTCTTGACAGGTTCTTCCCAAGAGAGTTGAGGGAGGCAAAAGCTCAGGAGTTCATGAATTTGAGGAAAGGTAGCATGTCTGTCTTAGAGTGCGGACTCAATTTCACCCAACTCTCTAGGTATGCTCCTCAAACAGTTGCCAATTCCAGGGCTCAAATGAACAAGTTTTGTATGGGGTATCCGACTTAGTAAAAAAAGAGTGTAGAAATGTTATATTGATAAAAAATATGAACATCTCTAGGCTCATGACTCATGCTCAGCAAGTTGAGGGAGATAAGCCTAAGGAACATACTAAGGATAATAAGAAGGTTAGGACAGCAACTATGAGTATTCTCAAAAGAAATCGGGTGGTGGAATCGCTCGCATTATTAAGAAAAGTTCTTCAGCCCCATCACCTTTGTCAGCTAGTGTTCCACCCTCCTAGTTTCGACAGAATAAGAAAGGTAGGGCATCAGGCTCTAAGTCTTAAGAGAGTATTTCAGGCACCAGAACCTACCCAACCTGTCCAAAATGTGGTGAAAACTATTTTGGCAAGTATGTTGCAGGAAAGGAAGGATGTTTTGGGTGTGGTCAGTCTAGTCACAGGTTGCGAGATTGTCATTATTATAAAAAGGTTCAAGGAGGAATTAGTTGTAGGGAGTCTACAACTTCAGAAGCACTAGCAGGCCGCCCGACTCAAGATGGTAACTCATCTGGTACAGGTGGCGGACGGCGCCAAAACAAGTTGTATGTTATTCTTGCTCGCATCAGAAAGATTCTCCTGATGTAGTCACTGCTACGTTAGAAGTTTTTAACTTAGATTTTTAAGCTTTGTTAGATAAATGGGCTACTCTTTCCTTTGTAACTCCTTGTATAACAGTCAATTTCAATGTTAGTCTTAAAACTCTCTCAGAACCCTTCTCAGTCTATACTCCAGTCGCTGACCAGTTATTGCTCGATAGGTATATAGAAATTGCTCTGTCACAGTCTCTCAAAAAGTCACCTCAGCAAACCTTGTAGAGTTAGAAATATTAGATTTCTATATATTCTAGGCATGGATTTGTTACATTCTTGTTATGCCTCAATTGATTGTAGAACTAGGATTGTTCATTTTCAATTCCTGACGAACCAATATTAGAATGGAATGGTAGTAGCTTAGCGCCTATGGGTCGATTCATTCATACATTAAGGCCAGAAAGATGATCTTTAAGAGTTATCTTTATCATCTAGTTTGGGTTAAAGATTCAAGATCTGAAACACCAACTCTCAAGTCAGTCCTAATAGTTAATGAGTTCCTAGAAGTGTTGCTAGAAAATATTCCCGGAGTTCCTCCCAAAAGGAAAATCTACTTTGGAATTAATATCCTTCCAAATACCCAACCTATTTCTATTCCTCCTTACAGAATAGCTCTAGATGAGCTTAAGAAACTGAAATAGCAGTTGAAAGACCTTCTAGATAAGTGCTTCATCAGACCTAGTATTTCCCCATGGGGTGCACCAGTGTTGTTCATGAAAAAGAAATATGGTTCTCTTAGAATGTGCATTGACTATAGCCAATTGAACAAGGTCACAATCAAGAATAATTAAATTATCCCTGGGATTTATGAATGGTTTGACCAACTTCAGGGAGCTAGTCATTTCTCAAAGATAGACCTGAGATCCGGTTATAATCAGCTAAGAGCCAGAGATAGTGACATCCCAAAAATAGCCTTCAGAACTCGGTATGGTCATTATGAATTTATAGTTATTTCATTTGGACTAACCAATGCTCTTGTAGCTTTCATAAATTTGATGAACAGAGTGTTGAAGCAGTATTGGGACTTGTTCCTTATCGTTTTTATTGATGACATCCTTATTTACTCTAGGAAGGAGGAACAACATGCGACTCATTTGAAGGTTGTCCTACAATATCTCAAAGATCACTAGTTATTCGCTAAGTTCAACAAATGTGAGTCCTTATTGCAATATTTTGCTTTCCTTCGTCATATTGTATCTAGAGAAGGGTCCATGTGGATCATCAGAAAATTGAAGCTGTGAAACAATGGCCCAGACCTACCTCTCTTATAGATATTAGAAGCCCTTTGGGTTTGGCTAGTTATTACAGAAGATTCATGAAAAGATTCTCATCCACATCTTCTCCTTTGACTAAGTTGACTCAAAAAAAGGTTAAGCTTCAGTGGTCAGATAATTGTGATAAGAGATAAGCAAAATTGAAAAATAGGTTGACTACAACTCATATTTTGACTCTACTAGAGGTTTCAGACAGTTATGTGATCTATTGTGATGCATCTAAAGTCAACCTAGGTTGCGTGTGGATGCATCGAGGTAAGGTTATAACTTATGCTTCTAGGCATCTTAAGATGCATGAGAAGTATTACCCGACTCATGACCTCGAGCTTGCAGCAGCGATGTTTGCACTTAAGATTAGGAGACATTATTTGTATGATGTTAACATAGATGTGTTCACAGACCATAAGAGCCTCCAGTATGTGTTCACCTAGAAAGATTTGAATCTTAGACAGAGGAGATGACTTGAGTTCCTCAAAGATTACGATAGAAGTGTGCATTACCATTCTAGTAAGGAAAATATAGTAGCAAATGCCATTAGCAGACTATTTATGGGTAGCGTAACACTTGTTGAGGAAGAAATAAAAGAGCTAGCAAAGTATATTCACACGCTTCCTCTCTTGGGAGGTCGCCTGATGAGCATATCAGATGGTGGTATAATAGTTCAGAATGGAGCAGAATCTTCATTGTTGATGGAGGTTAAGGAGAAGCAAGACATTGATCTCATACTGCCTCAACTAAAGGGTGCAGTCCATGAGCAGAGAAATGAGGTTTTCACCTCGGGGGAGATGGTGTGCTTCGTTATTAGGGTCGATTATGTGTTCCTAAGGTGAGGGAGTTAAGACATCAGATTCTTGCAGAAGTACATACACCAGGTATTTTATTCATCCAGGCGCCAGTAAGATGTATCGTGATCTGCGGAAAGTCTTTTCGTGAAATGGTATGAAAAGAAATATAGCGGATTATGTGGCCAAATGCCCTAATTGCCATCAAGTGAAGGTAAAACATCAGAATCCAGGAGGTATAACTCAAGAGATCAACATTCCTACTTGGAAGTGGGAAGTGATTAACATGGACTTCATATAGGGTTTACATAACTTGATAAAATAATCTAAATTGTTATCTGAATCATTATTAAAAGAATAACTTATTATATTTATTCCATAAATATTATAAGGAAATGAAATTTGTTGTTATGAAAAGTTTTTATTAAAAAAGCAGTCTTTGTTGATTTTTTTTAAGACTTAGATGAAAATTTTGACATGGATCCATGCATGGAATGTCTATACATGAAATGTTAGGCATGTTCTTGATGACTTATGCATAGGAAGTGAAAAATTAAATGATGTATATCTCAACATTCAAGGGATACAGTTAATAAACATTTTCATAATGATTAGTTTAAAAAGTCATTTTTAAACTTGAGAGAGACAATATTTATTAACTTTTCAAGCATACCTCATTTAATTCTAGGTGCAATAAAGATCGTTAGACAGTATACAACCCAACAAAGAGTTGGGGTTGAATCCCACAGAGAGCGGGTGCGTGTTCAAATTCAATTAGAAAGTACAAATATGTTCTAAATCAGCTATAGGAATAGAAATTATCAAGAAAATACATGAAACAAGTTAAAACGGGTGACACGAATGTCAGATGGGGGGGGGTTTGGTTTGGAATTATCAACTACAACACACTCACAAACAATTTGAAATAACAATAAGGTGAGGAATTCTCGGGATGTGATCAATCATAAGCAAATTTTGATATATGGATAATTGAAACTACTAGCAAACAGCTAAAATCATTGAGTAGGCTAAACTATATGGGAGATAGCTTTCTCTTGAACAACTATATCAGGTGATTCCTTTCTAACATGAACAAGCATAGCAATGAAGAGTAACCTACAACTTAATTCATCCACTCTCTCGCGCTAGATGGTAAGGCTTGAGTTTAGGATTCACTCTCTTGAGTTGAACCCTGCTCAACCAAATACCTACAAATTATTAATCAAGAATTTTTAGTTTAAAAACCTCTCTCGAGCAAGCCAAGAACACAAAATTAAAATTTATTTTTCAACTACAATTTATAGAATGAACCACAATGAATTATTAAACTCACTTAAATTTAGCATTTAAACTAGTAATTAACAATACCCATAAACTAGTTCAACCCACAATCACATGATCACACCCCAAGAATTGGGGTTTAAACCAAACATCATAAAAGAGTACGAACAGTTATCAAATCGATTAGCCATCAATTAGGTAAGAGTAATTTACTATTCAGAATGCTTCAATTAAAAATTTGAAATATACATGAAAAATCTCCAAATTGAATCTCCAAAAACCTTCAAGTTTACCAAGAAACTATGAGAAACTCAAGAGAAGAATGTTCTAAGTTGATTCAGTCTTTCTCAACACTTCTCAACATATTAAAATAATTGTTCTAAATCTAATTTATAATTGTCAAAAATAAGTCACGAAGGACTATTAGGCAAAGTAAGTCGGGTTTATCGAATCACTCGACAAACCGCTCAATGCTCTCTTATATCGCCTTTTTGTCTTGGCCTTCAACATCCTCAAGTCCTGTGTCTTTGTGCGATCTCTCTTTGCATCATGAAACTACTCGGCAATTCGTCGACTGCCAATTTTCAAGTGCTCTTGGTGATCCTTAGGCTATCATTTCTTCACTTCTTCAGTTTGTTTTGTTTCTTTTTGCCTTCTAGTCCTTGTTTTGCTCCTCAATCCATATACCAAAAAATTAAGTATTTAACAATTATTTATGGCACAAATTAAGCATTTGAGGACACTAAATTTATATAAACAAAGGTCCAAATGAAGCCCTACACTATGCAATTAGTACAAGGCCCTATGTGCTACATGCTAATTTTAATTATGTACAAGGCCCATACGACTCATGCCTTTGGGGTACTCAAACTTCCCCCGATTTGGCCAAAATTGGGCATTGATAACTTTTTCCATAAGAATGACGTCAAACGCTCCATCATTTGGCACAATTCGGGGTTACTTAGACTTCACCTAACTAGACCCAAATGATAATTGTAACCCAATTATTTTAAGCCAATTATGACACACAAAACACGGGAAATCATCAATTTAAGCATTTAGGCACAAGTTCAAACATAATACGGGCAATCTGACACATAAAACACAATTGAATAAAGTAGCCAACACATATCAACACACATTTACCTATTGCATTTGAGTTTAACAACTAAACTAAAGTATAGGGTTCGGAAAACCAACTTGTATGTTGAATTGAGAATTTATAAAGCTAGGCGGTAAAGTATTCCAATTTTGAGCACGAGATCACACACAAAAAGTTAATAAAATAGTAAAATACAGAAGATATAAAGTGCAGGTGAGAGTGCACAGGGGTTAGAAATGTGAGAATGTGAAAGATTTTGAAATTTAAACCATTTGTGCTTTTAAAACCTTTCAGCTCGCAGCCATATCGGTGGAGCAAGTCGTCCATGACGAACAACTCGACAATTTGTCGAGTGGTACTTTACCTCACTGAGCTTTACAGGACCTCCATTTAATTTGGGGGTTCAAATGGCAGACAAGATCGGGTTTGCCGACCTTTTCGGTGAGTCGCTGATTAAGAAATTGGCCCGCTGAGTTTTACAGACTTCCACTTCAAGTTTTTTGGGTCCGATGTCGGTCCAAGCCAGGCTCGCCGACCTCTTCAGTGAGTCGTCATCCAGACTTTGGCTCATCAAACTGCCTATTTTTAAATACAATTCACTTTTCAACCTGCACAATCAACACCTTTTATTCAAAATCAAATACTTAAAGCCTTAAAACTTGGGTTTCCTCCCAAAAAGCATCTTAGTTAACGTCGTGACATGAAGAAAGTACCTATTAAAGCTTCATTTTTGGGGTTTTCCATTGTATCACTAGGTAATCCCCCTTGTTGTCTTTAATTCAAATGTGAAAATTTTTGACCCATTTGGGTCTCCAGCTGATTAATAGAGACTGGTGAGAGGTCACCATTTGATTGAGAGTCGAGACATCCTCTTTCATTTCTTTCAACACTTTGTAGGTCTTTTCAACTTTGTTGAGAATGCATGAGAGTAAGACTGGTCAACGGACCGGAACCGGTTCACCGGACCGGAATGAACCGGTACCGGACCGGACCGGAACCCGTTGACCGGTATGTTGACCGGTACCGGGATGAACCGGACCGGAATTACCGGGATGATTCATCGATTCCGTCCCGTTCCACTATATACCGGGATGGAACCGGAATGAACCGGAACGGACCGGGATGGGACGGGACGGAATTAACGGGACGATATTTTTTGGAATTACGAAAATATAATTATTTTTTTTATTTTTTAATTATAAATTAATAGTTTTTAAATTTATACTATAATTTTTACTTAAGTTTATTTTAAAGATATTTTATTAATTTTTTTGTTGTTGGTAAGTTTGCAAGTAAAGTCTAATAAAGTTTTCAAAATTTAAATCTTTTGAAGTTTATACTTTATAAGTTATTACTTATATTCATTAATATCTATTTTATAAGTTATATTTATAACTTGTATCTTGTAAATATTAAATAAATAAAATTTGTAATTTTAAAAAAATTAAATTAAATATAAATTATATAAAATAAAAAAAAATTAATATATATTAAATAAACCGGACCGGAACCGGACCGGACCGGAACGGAACCGGAATGAACCAGGATGAACCGGTACCGGTACACCGGTACGAAATCACGGTTCCGTCCCGTTCCGTGTACCGGTTCGGACTATCCCGTCCCGTCCCGTAGGTAACCGAAACGGGACGAACCGGAACGAACCGGAATGGTACCGGAACGGTACCGGTACGTCCCGTTCCGTTGACCAGTCCTTACATGAGAGCATGTTTTCTGTACAGTCACCCTCATATTCCTTGGGCTTTTGACGCTCATAGGGGGAACATACCTATCCTTCTCCCATTTTCTTTCCTTCTAAGTGGCGTTATGATCACGTCAATATCTGTCACAGTCTCTCAAGCCTTTATCTCTATTCCAACCCTCATTTCCACCCGTTCTTTGGTACTTTTCACGATAAACTCCTTCTTTATTGGCTAGGAAATTCACTTACTCATTGTACGGTGCTTCAAATTGTGCCTCATCGCTCCATCAACACCCACAATATTAACACTCTTTGTACCAACACCCATGACATTTTTAGCCAAGACATACAGTTGGGTCATCATCTTTGCAATGTTTTAGCTTCTTTCCTGATCCTTTTCGATATGTTCTTTTGTCATTCTAAAATTGAGAGGATAGACTTGGTCCTCGCGAGTGTACCATGCCCTATTTTATCTTGGTCATGTAGTTAAGGAGATGAGATGCTACTTCATATGATTGTTGCATTATACCACCAGGAACAAGTTGATCAGCAATTCCTTTGTTCACCGAGTTGACGCTACTATAGAAGTATTGCAACAACATATTATTGGGCATTCCATGAGTTGGACATTGCAGAACCCATTTCTTAAACCTCAGTCATATCTCATGAATTGGCTCACCTTCCAAGCGTTTGAAACCTTGGATAAGAATCATCATCTTCGATGGGGGGGGAAACAATTGCACTTGGAATGTAGTAGTAAGTTTGTCCCAAGAAGTGATGGAATCTCTTGGCAACTCGGTCAACCACTTTCTAGCCTCTCCCATTAGAGAAAATGGGAACAACCTAAGACGGACTAATTTTTGTGATATGCTCTTGAATGAGAATGGACCACAACGTCCATAAAGTTTCGAATATGCTCATCGGATCCTCATAAGTCAGCCCCCAAACAAACCCTTCAGTTGTAAAGAAGTGTGCGGTGATGTGAAAAACAACATTTCCTTCAATTAGATTTAGATGTATTGCTCCACACTACCCAATGGAATTGATGTGAAAAACAACATTTCCTTCAATTAGAGGTAGACGTATTGCTCCACACTGCCCAATGGAATTGGGTCATTCACATTAGGATTATTTAACTCATTGAGGTTTCCAACGTCATCTTGGTGGCCCACTTGGATACTACTACTTCTGTTAACACTCATCTCCTCCTTTGTTTAACACAAGCAATGCATAACAAAAGCTAAAATAAGTTGATTCAACTATAACTAAAAAGATCACTATTCAACTTCACCAAAAGAATTTAAACAACATTACTCCCCGGCAGTGACACCATTTTGATTAACGTTTCAAGCACACCTCATCTGAATCTAGGTTCAAACGATCCTTAGTCAGTATAAAACCCAACAAAGAGTTAGGGTTGAATCCCACAGAGAGCGTTATGTGTTCAAATTTAATTAGGAAGTACAAACGTGTTCTAATCAGCTATACGAATAGAAATTATCGAGAAAAGACATGAAACAAGTTAAAATGGGTGACACGAATGTCAAATGGGGGATTTTGGTTTGCAATTATCAACTACAACGCAGTCACAAACAATTTGAAATAACAATAAGGAGAGGAATTCTCGGGATGTGATCGATCGTAGAAAAAATTTGATATATGGGTAATTTAATCAATAGAAAGCAACTAAAAATCATTGAGTAGGCTAGACTATATAAGGGACATAGCTTTCTCTCGAACAACTATCCAGGATCAGGTTATTTATTTTGAACATCAACAAACATAACAATGAAGAACATCCGCACTTTAATTTTCCACTATCTCGAGCTAGATGAGTAGGATTCGTTTGGATTCACTCTATAAAGCTAAACCCATCTCAACTCAATACTTAAAAATCATTAATCAAGAATCTTAGTTTTGAAACCTCTCTCTCGAGCAAACTAAGAACATAAAATTAGAACTGGATTTGCAACTACAATTCATAGATTGAACCACAATTAATGATTAAAATCTCACTTAAATTTAGCATTTAAACTAGTAATTAACAATACCCGTAAACTAATTCAACCCATAATCACATGATCACACCCCAAGAATTGGGCTTTAGCCAAACATCATAAAAGAGTAAAAACAGTTACCAAATCGATTAGCCATCAACTAGGTAAGAGTAATTGATCTTAAGATACTTCAATTTACAGAAATTCGAAACCCACTTGAAAATCTCCAAATCGAATCTCCAAAGACCTTCAAGTTTGCTAAGAAACTATGAAAAACTCAAGAGAGAAGTGTTCTAAACTAATTCAGCCTTTTTCAGTCTTGCTAAACATATTAAAATAATTGTTAATCTAATTTATATATGGTGAAAAAAAGCCACGAAGGGCCATTAGGCAAAGTTAGGGCCTGTTTGGCTCAGCTTTTAAGCTGGTCAAACTGACTTAAAAGCTGGTTTTTGACTTATTTGACTGTTTGGCAAAACTCAAAACAGCTTATTTTAAGCTAAAAAAAACTTATTTTAAGCCAAAAGTTAAAAGCTGGGGTAGGGGTGCTTTTTTTTTTTAGCTTATAAGCTGTTTTAAGTTGACTTTACTTTTACCCTTTTGTCCTTAATATTTTTATATAATCCCCAAATTACCCATCCTTATACTCAAATTTTCTTCCATTTTTCCTTCTCACGCTTGGCACATATAACTTAAATAAAAATTTATATTCCTCTTATAAATAATTTGTGATAATAAAAAAAATATGTGAATGATAGATAATTATTATTACATATGGATGAAACTAAAATAAATCTTAAATCGTTCTTTGATCTATTCAAATTAAATATCTTTAAAATCTATAATAAGTTTATATTCCTCTTATAAATAATTTGTGATTAGAAAGAAATTGTGAATGATAGCAAAATATAATTATTTATGACTGTAAAATATAAATTAATTAACTTTTATTATGTTAACAGTTTTTAAGGGTATTTCAGACATTTTGATTTAAAAAGCTATTTATCAGCACTTATTTGCCAAACACATCAACAACTTTTTTTTTAACTTCAGCACTTTTATCCAAACACATAACTGCTTATTTTAAAAATAAGTTTCAGCACTTTCAAAAGTACTTTTTTAAAGCTGCTTTTATTAAGCCCATCCAAACGGGCCCTAAGTTGAGTTCGCCGAACCACTCAGTGATCCGCCCAATGCTTTCTTATATCATTTTTCGCATTGGGCTTTTACCATCCTCAAGTCTTATAACTTTGGGCAATCTCTCTTTGCATCGCGAAAATTCTCGGTGATTCGCCGATTGACCCTTTTTGTCACCGACTTGGTTTCTTCCATCAAGGTTGGCACACTAAAATTTAGGCGGTCAATGTAGCCACTTAGCGACATGCCAAGTGCTCTTGGCGACACACCAAGTGCTCTTGGCAATCCTCAGGCTCGCCTTTCTTCACTTCTTTAGTTTGTTTTGTTTCTTTTTGCCTGCTAGCGTCTTTGGTTTGCTCATCAATCCATATACCGAAAAATCAAGGCTTGAACATCAATTTATGGCACAAAATAAGTACTTGAGGACACTAAATCTATATAAACAAAGTCCTAAATGAGTCCAAATCTCGGACTCATCAATTGTTAAACCATATTTAAAGTATAAGAGTTCATAAGCCCGATAATGAATGATTTTTATCTTTCTTTGAGATAAGTAACAATTTAGTTTAGTACAATTCTTTTTTTTAGTATTAATTATTGTATTTCTTTAAGTCATGTGATTTTAATTTTTTTTTTAGTATTACTTGACAGAGATTAAAAAAAAAATAGTATTACTTATTTAAGTTAAATTTATACATGTATGTTATAGGAATATTGGAGTACTTCACAAATGTTACAATTAAATTGTAACATCTTACACATGTTACAGCTAAATTGTTTTAAGGTCAATAAATATCTTCTATTAGATATAAATGTTATCTCACTCAAAATATTCTTAAAAGCTAACTTTAAATAAGAGAATAAGAGCCAATATGAATTAGCTTTGGACTTTTGATTTGTAAAAGCCGGAAGCCATATGTTAAAAACTCTAATTCGATTTCTAGTTTATTTTAGTTTTAAATCAAGTGCATGCTTGTAAGTATTTTTTTTTAATTTCATCAAAATACTTGAAAAATGCTTTAAAACTATTTAAATTAAAAATACATAAAATAAAATAATTCAAACAGCAGGTTAATTATAATGCAACACATCACATTCCTCAATCAACTAATTTTATCTCTAAATTAACTGAGACTAATTATATAATTATTTGATTTTATTTGGATTCATCTCATTTTCAAATTTCAAATATTCAATAATTTATTATTTTAAACAAATAATTCCTTAAGCTCATAATTTTTTCATATGACACATTTAATTTTGCTATCGCATATTTATTTCTAATTAAATTGAAAAGATTCCAATCACAACCTAAAAGAAGAAAAAGATAGAATAATCTATATGTATAGAGGTGATTACTAAGAATAGGAGTGTTATTGGTTAAGATCAAAATCAAATTAATTGAATTAGATTTCAAATTTTTAAAATCAAACCAAATATAATGTTTATTTATTCATTTGGTTGTTATCGAATTCGAGTTGATTTAATTTGGTTATTAATCATTTATAAAAATAAAAGAAATAGAAAATAGAATCATTCAAATGACATGAATTTTATGTGCCATTTTAGATCTTATAATTCTTATATCGAAACTCTTATTATATTTAAGGCATCATTTGTTTGCACGTAATGGAGGTATGAATCTTAATCATTTCGATTCAGCCCATTGAGTATGTTTGACTTTTATATCTGAATCTGAATCATTCATATTCAACCCATCAAGATTATTTGTTTTATTTTTTAAAAAAACTCTTAATAGGTCTGAACGAATCAGATCTGTTGGAGACTCTTAACAACATTCAAACTCAATTATCAAATAATAAATCGTCGTTTCTCTACTTTGGACGTGTCTTTTTATCTCATAACTGAAAATTTTCTTACCTCATGACTAAAAACTTTCTTTCTCTCTTTTCTCAATCAAACACCTTTTTTCCCTTTTGAACCGATAAGTTTTCATAAATCCTTTCAAATATTTTTTTATATGAATAATTTTCTTGTATCGACGTGTGTTAAGAACATTGGTTGTAATAATATTTTGGTTTTTATCAAGATTGTTGAATGAAAAATAGTACTCCAAATCATGATTATTAAAACTTTTTTTTAATCAAAAGTGATATATTTTGTTGAAATGAAAAATTTTATAATATTTTATTAATATAATGTTCAATTTTACTTGCACATTCAGATATTGAAAACAAACAACATTAATTATTTAGTGTTTAGATTTAGAGATCACATCTTAATATTTAAATGTATATTCAAAATCAAAACATTTCGATCTTAATGCAAATCTTAATATTTAGATGTATATTTTAATTCAGATCTCTAAATTTTAATGAAAACAAATGAGGCAAGTCTCTACTTATATTATTAGTTAATTCAATATAGTAAAAAAAACACTCAATAATGCCTTAACTACTAATAGTATTGCACATATAAAAAGCACATTGTATCTATTTTTTCATTAGAATTCCTAAAAATAATATACTATGCATATATAATTATATAAAAATAATATATTATACATATATAATTATAACATATATATAATTTATTAGTTAAATTGTAATTAATTTTTCTCCTGCCAAGAGCTTGAAGTAGAAGGTTAAAAATTAATAAGAAAGTGAAGATGAAAACATAGTCGAGTTGAGAAGTAGAGCTTCAAAGGGGAGTGAAAGAGTATGAGAGGGTTTTCCTCTGTAGCTTCAAGGGCTTCTTCACCTGCTTTCACCAATCTCTCTAAACAAAACCAACGTTCACTCAGACCCATTACTCCAAAACCCTCAAATCTTGATTCTGTTGCCACCACTAGCAACCCCATTACTCAACAAAGTTCACCCACTAAGCCGAAGCCTTCATCCCATTCGAATTCCAACACTTCCATAGCAGTTACAAAGGTAAACTTTCGAGCAACTGTCATTGATCATAAGTATTTTTCCCAAATTCTTGCAAGAAAAGACTGGTATTTATTGCTAAACCATGAGTATAAAGCCAAGAGGGTTACTTTGAATCAGCAAGAAGTTGTTAGTATTTTGCAAAATCAAGAAAACCCATTACACCCTTTTAGATTTTATATCTGGGTTGTGAAGATTTGTCCCTCTTTTGCGAAGAATCAATCAGTTAAGGTGGTTTTAAGTAATGTACTTTTTAGGAAAGGTCCCCTTTTGTTGTCAGCTGAGCTTATTCAAGATATCAGAAACTCTGGAAATGTAGTTACTGTGGACTTGCTTTGTGTCCTAATTGGTAGTTGGGGGAGATTAGGGTTGGGGAAGTACTCTACTGACATTTTGGAGCAGGTTTCTTATTTGGGGCTTGCTCCTAATACTAGATTGTATAATGCGGTAATCGATGCATTGATCAAGTGCAATTCACTTGACTTAGCCTATTTAAAGTTTCAGCAAATGCAGGTAGATAACTGTAAACCAGATAAATTTACGTATAATATTCTTATTCATGGAGTTTGTAAGGCTGGGGTTGTGGAGGAGGCGCTTCGTCTGGTGAAACAGATGGAAGGAGTGGGATACGCTCCCAATGTGTTTACTTACACAATTTTGGTTGAGGGGTTTTGTAATGCTAAAAGGGTGGACGGGGCATTTGAGCTGTTTGGGGTAATGAAGAGTAGGGGTATTGAACCAAATGAAGCTACTGTAAGATCATTGGTTAATGGGGTATTTCGCTGTGTGACACCAGATAAGGGCTTTGAATTGTTATGTAGATGGTTAGAAAAAGAACATGTCTTGCCTAATGTAGCTTGTTCTTCCATGCTACAGTGCCTTAGTACTAAATTTTTGCCCAGAGAAGCAGCTCAACTTTTAAGAATTTCAATTGATAAAGGTTACTTCCTGGATAACTCAATTCTTAACATTGCACTGACTTGCTTAATCAAAGGATTGGAGCTTGATGATACTTGTCAGATGTTAGACTTCATCACTGTTCGAGGTGTGAAGGTTAGTGTTGATATTTATCTTGCACTTGCTGATGCTCTCTATAAAGGAGGGAGAGTTGAACAGGGGAACAAATATATGGACCAGGTGTTTAAGGATGGTCTTGTATCTAACACATTCTTCTATAACCGGGTCATTGATTGCTTTTGCAAAATCAAAATGATGAACAAAGCATCAGATGCTTTCAAAGATATGCTTCAGAGAGGTGTCACTCCCAATATTGCAACTTTTAACACTCTTATTAGTGGATATTCCAAGGTAGGGGAGGTTAACAAGGTACATGAGCTATTAGTCATACTACTAGAACATGGTTTTCGACCAGACATTTTCACGTTTAGTTCAATGATTGATAGCCTCTGTAGAGTAAACCGCATTGACGATGCTTTAGACTGTCTCACAGAGATGATAGAATGGGGAGTTGCTCCAAACACTGTACCATACAATATCTTAATTCGTGCACTTTGTGTCCTCGGGGATGTAGGTAGATCACTGAAATTATTACGAAAAATGCAAGGTGATGGAATAAAGCCAGATGTTTTATCCTTCAATGCCTTAATCCAAAGTTTTTGTAAGATGAATAAGATTGATGAGGCACAAAGGCTTCTGGTAAGCATGTTGACCCTGGATTTGATCCCTGATAATCATACTTATGGTGCTTTTATCAGAGCCTTATGTAACTCAAGGAGATATGATGAAGCTAAGAACTTGTTTTTTTCAATGGAAGCAAATGGATGCATCCCCGATGCTTTGACATGTAAACTATATCTTGATTCACTTATTCAATCAGGTCATACTAAAGAAGCTCAGGATGTTTTAAAGGAGTGCGGAAAAAGGGGGATGCTATTGGAACCCATCACTTCTTCATAGTATCTTTGATTAGGAGTGATTATCACTTAATGCTCACAAGCTACGCTGCGTGTTAGCCAATCATGAACATACCATTGGTATTGCCCCATCAGGTTGGCCAAATGACTATAGGTATGACTGCTTTCTTGATAAGTTACTATTGGTATGCTGTTATGATCTCTTCTCTTTGATTTTCTACTTGTTCACCTCTTCTTTTGTTGCTGTATTATTTCTTATTTTGTTTATGAATGTCTGTTTCTTTTTGATCTCTCAGTTGCTATTAGCTTTATGTTTTCCCCGTTGATGCTTGACATAGAAAAATCTATAGCTAATAAAAGTTACCTTTTCCCATCCTTGCTCCTCTGATCACTATATTTGCAATTGTGAATCCCAAATGGTAAAGGATGCTATGTGCGCAAGGATAAAGAATGCATACTGCCAGGCAGAGGAAAAAGTGGGATTTGGTTGTAATTAATTACTAGTCTAATGTACTGGAAAGTGGGAATTGTCAAGTTTAAAAAGTGAATGTGCTGCTCTATGGACTGGTGATGCCTCAGATGTCGCCTTTTGTGTTTATCATTTGTTCTCAAGTGTTCCTATTTAATTGACTAAATAAAATACTAGACTTGTCAATAGATTATCTCTGTGTATTCTATTAGGACACATGTTTTTCTTGTTTCCACATTAAATTATCTGTGATCTATTATAGTATGCAGCAATTCTTAATGTAATGTTAATTGATGGAAAACCGTAAATGTTTTGTTTCCATGTATGAATTAGCTGTGATCTATTATCATAGTAAGCAGCCCTCATAGTTCACTGTATTTGTTTGATTCGCCCTTTTCATTTATGTTGGGGAAAATGGAAATTGGCTAAAATGACGCTTATATATACCTAAATTTGTTGTAATCATGTGACTTTTCTTTAACTAAACCCTTGCAGTTTTGGGGGGATGGACTGAAGTAGAAGTTCCACTGAACACTTGTTGTGTCTTAAAAGTGAATACGGAACTCATCCAGAAGATGTTTTTCAGTGAGGTCAAATCTTAGCGGCCAAAGTTACAATAGTAACATTGAACCCTCTAATATGGTCGAAGATCTCAAAATAATATTCCAGTTCAGGGGATAATTTTGCATGATTCCTTCGTGAAGTGAATTAACCTTTCCACTATGTCGACCAGAGTATCTAACAGAGAAATACTGTTGATATTCTAATCAAAATATTAGACATTCCATGCCCTCGTGAGTGCTACGACGTGCATGGTCACTGACATATCCTACTTTACTTAATGGGCATAGGTCAATTCTGATGTGGTTGATGTCATGGAAGCCCAAGACACCTAAGAATGTTGCCTCTGCACATAGAGTGCAGCATCAGGTTCCATTTTGACAGCCAACAACTTGAGGAGGAGGCCTAGGTTACAGTGACTTGGTGATGTATGTTTAACAAAGATGGAGAGTATGCTGAGCACCTCATTCATCATTGTATTTTTTTTCTTTTTCATTTTGATTTATCAAAGAATTTCATCAACTAAATATGCCAACATTTTGTAGAAGAATGTACAAGTGAATGGGTGACTGAACAACACCGTTAGGGGCCGTTTTGTTATTGGTTAGAGTTATGCAGGTATAGTTATGCAGGTATTAGTTATGCGGGGTTTATTAGGCTTAATTATACAGGTATTAGGTATTAGTTATGTAGGTGTTATTTAGTTAGGTAGAGATTACATTATATGAATTATTAACTATTGAATATTGATTTTAATATAAATTAATATATGTTATTTACTAATAAAATAAGTAAGCAAATAGTATAAATTCTCCCTTGAAAAATAAAGAAAGGAATTATCTCTATACTTAACTAGGAGTTCTGTGTTTCTTTCTCATTGTTTATTTAATGTTTAAAGCTTGTAAAAATAAAATACTATTGATATATTTCAAGTACATCAGTTTCAAAAAAATATATTTCAAGTACATTATACTATCCTATTTTATATAATGTAAATTTCTATCAATATGATGCATGTGTTGTTTGTACATTTTTAGTATACCAAATATATATTATATATATAATTTCACATTCTAAATAAAAAATGAATACATGATAATTAAATATGTGGATATATTTAGTAATATATAATGCGCATATATATATATATATATATATATATATTATATATATATATATATATATAATATATATATATATATATATATTATATATATAATTAGCATATGGGCTATCAAATTTATACATTCCTATTCATAATATTAATAATAGATATTTATATTTTGATTTTAAATGAGAATAACTAAGAAGTCGTTTGTATACAAAAAGAAATTGTGATAATAGAATAGCTATAAAGTTTTCAATGAAAAAAGATTTTAAAATAAATTAATAGGGATAAATGTGTAATTTTAATACATGTATAACTAATATCCACATAATTTATTTCACCTTCTATCCTGCATAACTTATACATAGATTCCCTCATAAGTTATGTAGGTATTAATTATGTAGGATTACAGAAAAAGGCAACGAAACACGGTATAGAATTCATACATGAATAACTTTTATACAATATTTAGAACTTATCAACTAAACATAGTGTAAGTCAAGTTGACTTTTCAACCTAATAAAAAACTTTTACTAGGCATAGTAAAACTAATACAATGTTTTATACATGAATAACATTCCCTCTTATACCGTAACCAAATGGCCCCTCAGGGAATAAGCAATCCAATCAATTATAGATACAAAAAATTTTCCTTTCGGGCCAAAAAAGTATATAAAACAAAAATGATGTATATGTATGCTATGTTGTCTCAATATTCTGGAAGGTCTTCAATGATATTGTTCTCTCTTCCTTATCAAAATGTCAGGGTGAATTGGAATGTTAAGAAAACTGCATGATTTTCTTAATTTGGCTTATCTACTAGTAAGAAGTTGTACAATCGGATTCCCTTGATACACGTGTTCCTACCCAAGTTTAAATGGATAAATGAAGAAGAGCAACGGGGTATACTTCAGCTTTCTTGATTTTGTATTGAACGATAGCATAGCCAGTATCTGTCACATTCTGATTGAGCTATGTTCAAACAACTGATGCTTTAATCATTCAGTTGGATTCTTGCTGCTAGTCCGTGTTTATGATTGTGCTGGAAAAAGCATGTCAATTTTACCTACTATATATTGGAGTCCTTCTAGCTTTGAGTTAGAGTGTTGTCTGCAATTCATTTATTTAATATTTCGTTGCTTACCCTAGAATAGCAGCAGAGGCAGTTGCCTATTGGAAGACAATATGGAGGCTGTAATAAAAAAACTCTCTGCTTTTCTATACTATTTGGAAAGAAAGGCTTAGTAGAAACATTTGAAGGATCCATAGATAGACATTTAAGTTCCTTTTGCGTCTTACTTGTATTTATGGTATAACAAGGATACTCCAGTTTGCGTAAATAATTGGCTTCAATTTGAGTTCTTAATTACGGTTTACATGTTATATAATGTTTGTATAACAAGCAAGGGTGTTAGCTAGCAATTATGAAAGCTAGAACAGACTATAAGAGATCATGACTCAAATTCCAGCTGATTCAGAAAACGTCCAGCGATTTCTTCCTATTTGTCCAAGTCTTGGTGGGTAAAGTAGCAGGTAACAAGTCAATCAGTTGAGATGTGTGCACGCTGATTCTCACACTACCATTATCAAAACAACAATACAAATTTATAATGTTCGTATATTAGCATTTTCTTTGTGTTTTATCAATAACATAATTTTGAATATTATAGGAGGTATAGGTTGAAGAATAGGATGTTGGCTGTTCCAATAGGATAACGTTGTCCATGTCAAACATCCGGATACTTGGAGATTTTGTAGTGATAATGATCTTGCAGAATATATAGATACATGATGCAGATATCTGAAGTGTGATTCCCTGCTGTAGTTCACGCTTGGATTACTCTTATTGAACAACTTTGTACGATAAAACTGAGGTGATGTTGCCTAGCTACCTAAATGTTAGGTACACTACAAAAGAGATGTTACACAGGCTTACAGGCACTACCAAATCTCATGGCTACATATGCACACCCTTTACTTTTTGTAGATTTCTACTCTACCTCTCAAGTCTTTAGGTTCAAAGGAATTCAAATCTTTTACCAGTTGAAAGTCAATAGAATACTCCGCCACAAGGCACTACTTTAGGTACTCCTAGTATAAGTGTGTTCGTATTATATTTTTCTTATTTTTAGGACTCCTGTCAGAAAAGTGTTCGGGGGTTAGAATTTTCGCTTGTGACTATGTGTCTGCCCCTCTGGTATAGGAGTAGTATTTTTTAGTATGACAATTGACTGTTTTTCCAAGGAGAAGCAGTCTTTGATTGATCTGCCCTGGAGAAACTGCAAGTTATATTTATCTCTTCTGTAGAAATATTGATATTTTATATCTGCTTGGATCGATTGATATTGTTTCAGATGGTTTACTTTTTAATTTGCTTGTATTGGATGGCACAAAGTTCCAAATTATATATCTCCTTTGTGAAACGTTGCTGTTCTACATCTATGTGGATTGAGATTGTGTTAATATTTGACATTTCAACTCAATTTTCCCCTAAAATGAGGATGAAGACTTTTAACTTATAGTTATTTTTGCATTTACTTGTGTTTTCACAGGAAGGGAATGGGCTGAGAAAGCAAGCAACATGGCCAGCTATCTTCTGATCTAAAAGAACTGTTATATTGCTTGTTTTTCCATGAGATCGGGAAAAAATATGTTGGTGCTTTATATTAAACACCTCTTTGATCTTAAGAAATCTGATTTCATTTCAAGGACCTGACTAAAGGAAAAAGAAGGAAGTTACTGTCATGGTCTTATCAATGACAAAGTCCAAACAGATTTTTCTACCTGTTATAGATAATCACCATGAATATGAAGATGGAGCTCCTTGTTTAGGTCTCTCATGCATTAAACCTGGGTTTAGTTTGCAAAAGGTTTTTTCCTGACTTCGTACACATGAATAGTTTTTTCTTCCTTTTCATCTTTATTCTTGTCTAGGGAGTTGACAATACTGATGATTGATTTCAGTTTGTGTTCATGCAGCTTCTGGCAGCTTTGATGAAGTTTTTTTCTCTACTAATTCCTTCAGCCATGTAAAGAAGGCCGAACATAAGTTAACAAGATGTCGCTCCTGACATGTGCCTTAAGGCCCTCGTAATGTAGGATATGGAGATATCTGATTGTCTGTGTTGGTTGAGAACTTTTATCTCAGCATGCATGATTAAAAAAAAGTATCGGTGTTCTGTTCTAAGTCGGCCGTTTGAGGCTAGGGTGGTTATTTTTTGGGGGTAAAAGGAGAAATGTGTAATGACAAGTCCAACCACTACTGAGTACTTAGCCTAGCAGATTCGCAAAAGGAAGGTCTACGAGGAAGTGATGCTGTCCCTTTTTAACATTTTCTTTGGAATCTGAGATTGGTCTTTGCCATATTTCAATATTTCCAGAAGCCCTCCTAGCTAAGTAATCACTAATCATCAAGACACAAGCCCCTGTATCAATGTATTTCTGTTACTAAATGCTTGTATGAGGAACAATAGCATGTTTCTCTTGGAAAATTGTTATAGTGTGAATTACTAACATGTGTTAGCAAATTCAGTATGTTCTGTCAAATATAATATTTCACTAATGTGAATACTTCAAGATGAATTGTTGATATGCTTATCTAAGTAACAAAATTAGGTGTTCATACTGTCTCTTCTTCTTACCCACCAAAGCTACAATATCTAGTTTATTTCTGAGGTTAGGTGTTCTCTTGCTTCTTCTCACCTAAAATTATAAGTTATTCTATTCTTCCGTGTAACCTTCCCTCAAGGTTTTAGCTTTGAGGAAAGTGTGTGATGGTTGAGATTCCTTCTTTATTAACTAAACATCTTGGATTCAGATACAGGAATAAGGTAGGAAGCGTTTTGCCCGTAGTAAGCCTGATTTTGAAATTCGTTCTCAATCGCTATTACATCAACATCCTGGCTTCAGATGGTCAATGAGCAGTACTAAGTACTATAAAGGGTAACTTGTGGGGCAAGGATGGATCTTTTTAGGTTTGATTTTCAATGCAAATACGTCAAGCAAGTAAAGTCTAGTTAGTTCAACTTAATTTAGTCACTCACCTTTTTAGACCATCCAATATTTTAACTTTCCATCGAGCAGATCACCCATTGCTTTTACTTTTCCCTATGGAAATTATCCTTGTTTTACTTGACTAATGTAGATTCTTCAACTATAAGCTTCATTAACATTCCATGCCATAATAGTAAACTTCAAATATATATATATACTGCAGCCATCCTGCAGGTAGAACATTACCCAACATGAAGCATTCTCTTCAATCTTTAACCCTGACCTGTTTCTTGTTTTTCCGTTTCACACTAGGTGACATATGCTTTCTACTTTTCTTCGAGTTAATTTCTCATACGATCACTCAACTAATAGTGCTATTATCTCAAGAGCTTGGTTTCTTTGTTAGAAAGACTTTCTAAGGCAATAATAACTATTAATTAGTTGAGTGATCGACCATATGAGAAATCAACCCCTATTCTTCTTGCTCCTTTATATTGCTGATTTTCATATATATGACATTAATGTAGATTGTTGTTTGATAGGTAAAGTAGATGATTATGAGGGTCAAACCGCAGCTGCAGGAGTACTTGGAAATGAATATTTACCTAACTATGGAGGAACAAATGGAGGATATTCATCTGAAAACGGTGATTCACCTCAATATGGTGGTGGCACAATTGATGCTCGACCTGACTATCTTTTCTCTAAGGCATTGCAATGTTTCACTGATAAGCATGTAAGTCATTCTTACCCATGCAAATGATGGATGTTTTCACTTTATCTTTGGTATATTTCTCCGACACGTTTTTGGATAGATTTAATACAATTTGAAATTCAATAATGGATGTGTAACTTAGTTGAAATACTGAAGCTGCAGATTTACAGTAGTTGTGAGGAGTCTTACAGATTGACTGAGACAGGGGAGCTCCATGTACCACCTGAATATACCGATCAATACTGCAAAGGACCCTGCTTGGAGGAGACTCACCATGTGCTTAATTGTCTTGGAAGCATACTGTCGCACTTCAGATTTTATAATAAGGCCACCGTCAGAGCAGTCGAAGAGACTATCAAGGAGGGATGTAGCTATGGCCCTGAAAGAGGTTAAACTTTCTCCACTTCACTATATAAAACTGTCCAGTATATTTGTTCTGTTGATAAACTTATTGGATATGATTAATTTGTTTCGAGCTGGGAGTACGTTTAAAGAAACAAATCTTTAATTTATATACATTGACAGTACACTATTCAATGTGTTTGAACCTTCTTGTCTCTTTATCGAAACTGAACTCATTCTGAAATATGTCAACAGGTCTTTTCAATGTTGCTGAGCACATCCTAGCTTATGACAACACTGCTTTTCGTGCTTCAAAATCGTCCATGCTGCATAGCTTTATTCTGATGACTTTGGCCCTTATTTTCTTCCTTTGAAGCAATGTTCACAAGTGAAGATATTGCTGGAAAAACTAGCGTCTGATTTACATGCAACGTTCTAGTTTTTGACTAGTGTGTTGATCATGTGGTACTAGTAAACAAAAGTCCATCTGTTCATTATTAGATATTGATCAGTATGAGAATGTTGTAGCTGTAACATCTATTTATTGGATATTCTTGTTCCGTATGAGTTGTTGTAGCCTTGTAAATATTATGCATCCATAACTATTGAAACATACACAACTGTACTTTCTTTCTTGAATGATATCTAGTAAGTTTTTTCTTTAATTGATAACTAAGTTTTTCTTAATTGCGAGTTTATCTTTTAATTAACTATATTGAGAAAAAAGGAAAGGGCTCCCAAAAGATATTAAGATCAATTGTGATTGATGAAAGAAACAACGGAACATAATAGGAGATTAGTTACCGCGATTAAAATACAACAGATGCAACCTACTTCGATTCGGATTGACAACAAAATCTGTGTCTCCTTGATACACACATAAACTAAACTAAAAGGGGCTCATCCATCCTCTTTCTCTCTCTCTCTCTCATCAATTTCCTGTTGAAGGAACTCTGCATTCTACTCCATCAATGGCTTCTTTGAAGGAACTCTGCATCTTCACAAGAAATGTTACAATCTTCCTCTCAAAATCAAGAACCCAAGTTTCTGTTTTCTTCACTCTTTTCTTCTGCACCTTAACTCTCCTCATCTTCATCATTTTCTTCTCCTCTCCCTCCGTCATCACCACCAAGATTCTTGCTTCTCGTCTTCACTCCCACTCATTTTCTTCCATTCGTGAATTTGATTTAGTACCAGTATCTGATACTCACACAACTAGCAGTACAGTTTCAGCACCCACAAACTTCCCAACAAAATCATGGTTTCATGATGTTACTATTCAAGAAGAGGACAAATGTTGTGATATTTTTGATGGTGAATGGGTACAGGACAATGATCTTCATCCGCTTTATAAACCGGGTTCTTGTCCATTTATCGACAATTCATTCAACTGTTTCAAGAATGGACGTCGTGATACAGATTATCTCAGGCTCAAATGGAAGCCACATGGTTGCGAAATCCCAAGGTTCAATTCTTGATTTATAATCCCCTGTTTTTTTCTCACTAATGCATCTTCTTGTTGAATTCATCTCTCGTTTAACAGGTTTGATGGGTTGAAAATGCTGAAGATGTTAAAGGGAAAAAGACTGGTTTTTGTTGGAGATTCATTGAACAGAAACATGTGGGAATCTCTGGTTTGTGCTTTGAGAAACTCACTCATTGACAAGAACAGAGTGAATGAAGTTTCGGGCTATCGTCAGTTCAGAAGTCGAGGATTTTATTCTTTCAAATTTAAGGTTCAATGAACTACTTATACTACTAGTTATTAATGATTTTCAAGTTTCTTGAATTATATTTGTTTTGTTATGTGTAGGATTTCAAATGTTCAATTGACTTCATAAAATCCCCATTCCTAGTTCAAGAATGGAGGTTTTCGGATAAAGCTGGAGCACGTCGTGAAACTCTACGTCTCGATACAATCCATGGCTCTCTTACTAAGTACCATGATGCTGACATTATCATCTTCAATACTGGTCATTGGTGGACTCACCAGAAAACTCACAAAGTGTAAAGATTATATCAATCTTCTGTTGCTGATTTTTTTTTTCTTCCAAGAAATGATTTTTATTAATTTTCCCTGTTTAGGAATAACTACTTTCAAGAAGGGAATCATGTGTATAACAGATTGGAAGTGGCAGATGCATATACTAAGGCATTGAAGACATGGGCGCATTGGGTTGATACAACTATCAACAGCACCAAAACTAGAGTGTTTTTTAGGGGATATTCAGCTTCTCATTTCAAGTAAAACTTCTCTTTTTTCGATAGTCTACTGACTCCTTTTAACCGCTATGCTTTCTTCATTGTTCTAATTCTTGAGGGTTTTTCGGAAACAATCTCTCGTTTGCGTACGCCCTACCCTCTCCAGACCCCATTTTGTGGGATGTTATGTACTTATGTTGTTGTTTGATAGGCTAATGAGGGGAATTCCCTTTTTTGCAGAGGTGGTCAATGGAACTCGGGAGGAAACTGTGATGGGGAGACGAAACCGATAACAAACGAGACTCAATTAGGTCCATATCCATGGATGATGAGAGTTCTTGAATCAGTAATATCAGAAATGAAGACACCAGTTGTTTATCTCAACATTACTAAGATGACAGACTATAGAAAAGAAGGACACCCTTCAATTTTCAGAGAGGCAAAATCAAAGAGGAGGCCAGGGATGTTTCAAGACTGCAGCCATTGGTGCCTTCCTGGTGTACCAGATTCTTGGAATCAGCTACTTTATGCAACTTTGCTTCAATCACATCAGAAGTCTTCCCATCCCAAATAAGCTTAGCCATCATTCTCTCTTGGCCTTTTTCACTGAGGTCTTAGTAATGTGTAAATATGATCAAATGCACATTTTTGCTTTGAAAATTGGTTCCAAGTGATTACTGAAGTTAAAACTAGAGGAACAAAAGTGTGGAATTTTCGAAGGTCCATTGCTTAGTGATACTTTGTCTTTTTTACGTTGTCTTGTAGGTGCAAAATTATTACTCTCTTCGTATCAATTTATATATAGTTTGACATGTGTTTACCAACTTTGAACTCTTGATCTAGTGGTTAGAAGAAAACTCTCTCTTCGTATCAATTTATATATAGTTTGACATGTGTTTATCAACTTTGAATTCTTGATCTAGTGGTTAGGAGAAACTCTTCAACCAGTCAATCACTGTATAGTTTGACTTGACATAAAATTTATGAAAAAAGAAATTTTTTTGAAACATATGCTATAAAATAAGTTTGAGATGTGTGTGACTACAAATCATGTCATTAAAGGCGAAATGAAGATTTTAAAATTAACTGTTATTAAATATAAAAATATATCGTATTTTTAGACTTGCTAAAAAAATGAATAATATAAATTGAGATGAAAAAACCTATGTTATCTATCATTCTAGATGAATTGTAATAAATTGATTATAATTTGTTTCATGTGATTTTCAAGTATGTAGTTTTTATTTTGAATCTTTTAAAGAATCTCTATATATTGAAATCCACATGTTACATGTACATTCATCATCATAAGTATATTTTTCCTTCTTTTATGAAAATTGTAATTGAATGTATACAAAACAGAAAATGGTATGAAAATGATTTAGATTAAAAAATTTATATCACCTATAGAATCATAATTGAGTTTAATGTCAATTTTAGAATTAGAAATGCCCCTTCTTTCATATATTGGAACAAATTGCCCCTATCGTTCATTTTGAGTTAAAATTTCCCCTTTTAAAATTAAATTATGAGATGACACCTAGGTAAGTTTTGATTAAAGAAGTGGTGTTGATTTATTCATTCATGTGACACCAACCATAAATATTTCGACTGATCTAGCTTCTTGTAAACTATTTTTTTAATGAAAAAATTGCTGAGAAGTAATATTAGTGTATTTTAAATAGAGAGTTAATCCGAATTATGCAATAGCAAAACCTATATGAAAGAGTCAAGCTCACTAGGTTTGAAATCATACTACCACCAACAAACTTCAAATCCAAATGAAACAACCTAAGTCATATTAGTCTATATTATAACTTTAAGTGATCATTTGATACATCAGATAAAATTATTTTGAAATTATAATTTATAGAGTAATTTATCTCATCTCAAAGATGGGATAAAATAATTTTAAATTGAATGAGATAAGGTGGGAATTAAATTTGAGACTAAATTTATTTTATAGCATAAATTTGTTTCGAGATAAATGTATATCATCAGTTAAACATCATATAAATATAATATTAAACACAATCCTAAAATATCTCACAATATTCAACACAAAAAGTTCAAGAAAAACTCGATGGTTATAATTCAATTTCTTTTTTAGGTTCTTGTGAAATAAGTGATGTTTTGAAAATAGAAGTATCTAATAATTCTAGATTAAAAAACGCCATATTGATCTTCTAACAATTTTTTGAGTTAAAATATATTTATGCGAATGTCCATAACGCTCCGTACTTCATAGTTAATGTCAAGTTTATGACTAATTTTTTGTATGTCTCTACGTAATACAATAAATAGAAATATTAGAGTTTATATTGGATACACTTGAAGATTTGGGAAACAGTTGAAATAAAGAAAATTATCTTATATTGTTCGTCTTGGTAATTGCAATTGATGTAATTATTAGGGTAATAACAATCAGTCTAGCTAGTAATTATACTGACATGTTTGGTAAGTCAATGTAAGTACGAATATATTGTTTGAATGCGCAATTGGAATCATAAGATTATATTAAATTTATAGAAATAAGAGTTAATTATTAAAAAAAATATACGAGACAAATAAGAAACTTTATAAATGATATTAAATTAAATATCTAAGATATATGTTTGTCTTTTGAAAATCTAGTAATTAATAAACATATATTCTTAACTAATATTATAAAAAAATAATTGATTTTTATTTTTCAAATTAGTCTATTTCAATTGAATTAATCATAAGAACTAAAAGTAAAAGATTTTTATAAACATCATGAAATACATTTTTGACAAAATATTAATATTATAAATAAATTATTTAAATTATTAAAATATTTGACAAAAAGATAATCAATCAAGTCTGACTAAAAAATAAATAACTTTCAATGTAAAATCTCAAGTCAATACTACTAAAATAAATGAAACTGAAAATAACATAAGTTCTAGATTCAAGCAAAAAATTTAACGCGACACTCTTATGTCAAATTTTAACATAATACACATACATGTAATTTAAAAAAAAAAGAATGTAGGTCTATAACCTTACATAACAATAAGTTCTACTACTTTAATTTGAAAATTAAAATATTAACAAAAAAATAGATAATACGAAAAATATCATGGAATCACATGAAGTAAAATTGAAAATGAGAAGACATAAAATATAAATAATATACTAAAAAATACTTTTTTAGAATATAAATAAAAATAGAAGTTAAAATAATAGAAATACCAGCAATTCAAAGTCTCTCTCTGAGAATTGAAAATTGTAATTACCCTCATCGAATATACCAAATTATCGGCGAACCAAATAATTACATAGCCAATCAAACACGTCAGAGAGCATAATTACATCAAATTCAATTATCAGGGTGACTTTCCAAACACTTCATATAAAAAAATATTGAAAACGACTTCACGTAAATTATCAATTTATCTCATAGGCCATAACTATTGACAACCTTGAAACACTCGTCTACAAAATTCAATTAATCAAATAATCTTTTATTTCTAAACAATCAATAATTCAAAAAGTAAAATTAATAATTCACTGCAAATTTAGGTATCGTTTCTACAAGGAAGGAAAGAAAAAGAAGATAGTCTAAGTCTTGGCGAGCACACCATGTCGACATAACAAAGAAGAAGCAAACTACTCTCTTATATCAATTGTTTTCTTCTCAATACTTGAGCCTAATCTATACTCCTATTCTTCCTTAAATCGCCGGAAAATCTCTCTCCGGGGAAATGAGGCGGCCAGCGACCATGAATATCGACGCCATGGCTCGGAAAGTCGACGTCGACAATCGAATTCCTCTTCGCAATTACTACAGGATTGCCAATAATCTCCTCCGACAGGTAAAATGTTTTCAAATTCTCCACCCCCTTTATTTTGTGTTTTACAAATATCCTGCCCCCAAATTGATTGAATTGGGTAAGTTCTTTATTTGATTTTTCAATTGGGGTTATGATTGTTGTATTATTGATACAACTATTAAAGCTGCAACCTTTACAACTATACATCAATACCAAAATAGTTGCGATCCGTTAAATTACTCTTCTATATCCCGGGAATTTAAAACTTTTGTTTTCATAACTCCGGTGCCAACTTGTTAGAGTTGAACTTCTTATTTGATTTTTCTGTTGGAGTTCTAACTTTTTACTGATATAAGCTGTTAAATGTGGACCATAGCAAATACATCTACAGTTGTGCCTCAATCCTAAACTAGTTTGAGTTCACTATCTGCATTATCTCTATCTATTTTGCACTAATCATGCCTATTTGATTCGAATACTGACATTGTTATGATGATAAAACTGTAACTTTTACTGCTGATGCCTCTCTCCAAAAGTTTGTTGGGTTTGGCTATATGTATCTTGATATATGTTGCATTCCGAAACTTTTATATTAACAAAATGGTTTTGTTTGGATAGAGTTTTGTGATTGTCTTATGGTTTACTTACAGGCTAGTATTCATCGTGGAGAGAAGAATATCATAGACTTGTATATAATACTTCTGAGATATTCAAGGTGAATCAAGAATAATGCTTTTTTTTGTGGCCAATTTATCCTTAGTTGGACCATTTATGTGTTTGCTGATAACTAAATGGTGTTGGTTGTACAGTTTGGTTACTGAAACAATACCCTCTCATCGAGATTACCAGGCTTTGCATCCTAAAGAAAGAGCATTATCCAAAAAGGTCAGTATTTCATCAGTTCATCTTCCCAAATGATCCTGTACGAATGGGGTTACTTTGAAGACATTTTCTGATATTTACTAATTAACATTCTGGACTGCAAATTAATTCTTCATGGGATCTTTATAGGATCTGTTTTTTTAACTAATGTGTCCAGATACGATTTGTGATGGCGGGCTTTAAGTTGACGTCTCGACTTGAAGATGACAATTTTTCTATTTTTGATTGTCTGATTGTCTCAGATGCTGTTAACTGTGCTAGATGAACTAGAGGGTTTAAAACCTGAATTCCAGCGCCAGTTTCAAGCAATCGGTGAAGTTCAAGTAACAGCTCAGCCTTACCAAGTCAATAATTTGGAGAACCATCGATATAGACCAGTTGGGAATTCTTCAGGACAACCTTCTACCAGCAATAAAGCATCTTCATATTATGATAATCAATGGGTAAACACACTGTTTTTTTTTCGTTGAATTGTTTGGGTTTTGGTTTATCTGTTGCATTTTATGATATTACTTTGGCTATTTTTTTTTTCTATCACTTTATGCTGTTCTATATTTCCTTCTTTAGAAACTAGAATGGTAAATAATTAAATTATAACAGTTATCACGAGAGTACTTAAATTATATTAGTTTAGGGGAAGCTTTCTTTTACTGGATGTCACAGTTTCGTATTTTTTCCATCTCAGTGAAGTAAAGCGCATAATTTCTTTGCCTCCAGTATCATTCCAATTCATATTTAGTTGCTGTAACTTTCAAGACCTTCTACTTAGCCTTTTTTTTTCTTTCTTACACCTTTTCTCTCTTCTAATGGAACACAAATTTGTATATGGTAAAATTGCAGGCCATAACAAATGCACCTTCATCTACATGGAAACAGAACAACGAATATTCTCATATTTCATCCCCAAGTTCAATTGACAAGCAATTCCAGAAGCTGTGAGTATCCAAATTAAGAAATTTACTAATTTTTCTCAGGGATGGGGGTTGTTGTGTTTCAGAGCATGAAAAAATGTATTTATATAATTTGTTTGTCTTTGTTGGTTTCACGAAAACTCGTTTTGTAGAGTTTTGGAATATTCTAGATATAATAATTTGACTTACTACTTTTGAGGCAAACAAGATTGCTTTTAATTATACACCTAAACAACACATTAATTTTAACACTCCCCTTAACGCATCGGTTTTAAACTCCTTAAAGCTCAAAAAATTTCTTAAATTTTCCTTGGGCAATGCTTTATTGAAAATACTATCATCATAAATTTCTTAATGCAGTAGCTATATTCCCAGTATTACTAGTAAAAATCAAATCATCAACCTAAATAGCAACAGTAAGATGAAGTTACATCATTTCTTCCAGTTCAAAGAAGTTACCTTGTTTCTTCGTTAAAGAGTTGGCTCACTATGAATATGATGCTCAAAGTAGTTGTCAATTTGATTATACCACCACATAGTGCTAGCTTCAACCCATACAATGCCGTTTTGAGCTTGTACACTTTATCCGATTCTGTCTTTTAACAGAACCATCACGTTTGATCTCTTTTTCAAGTTCACCATTCAAAAATGTTTATTTATATCTAGTTAGTACAATAACCAACCTTTTTTTCAATGAATGCAATAAGAGTTCAGATTGTGTCCTTGCAAAGAGACGGTGCAAAGGTGTCATGATAATCAACTCCTTCCTGGCTCTTGTGAATACCCTTTTTGCAGCCATCCTTGCCTAGTACTTCAATAGGAAACCATCCATATAATACTTGATTTTGGATATCCTTTTTACTCCAATGGCTTCTCGATTTTCTAGTTTGCTTACCAACCCCCAATTCTGATTTTTTTCTATCACTTGAAATTCTTCCACCATTTTCTTTTCCGAACATTGTCTTTAATTGCTTCTTCAAAAAGCTTACTGGTTCAACCACTACCTTGTCTTGAGTTGCTAGAACTCGAACCATCACATCTTAGAGCTTCTGCACCATTAGTTTCCTCAAATTCTTCAGACTCTACAACTTGTCATTCAACCTTGCTTCCCAATTTCAACTTGCTTCTTCGTTGAATAATACATCTCTACTTATAATAGGCTATAGAAATGTATTTCTCACTTGTTTTAACAAGCATATGCCTGTTCTATTTGGATTTTGAGCATCACAAATGCAACCTAAAATCTTCAAAGTGCTTTGCGGAAGAGGGAGTTCTATTTTGCACCGCAATTTTGCGGTGGAGTGTTCCGATAGATACCTGCCTTTCTATTCCTTAATCTTCGCATAACTTATTAAACTCTCATGGGGCATATTCTTCACCTCTACACTCCTCAACACCTTTATATAGTGGCCACTTCGTTTTCCAACAATATCATAACTTTTTCGGAACTCCTTATATCTCAGATTTTTGTTTTACGAATTAAGACCATCTCATTCTTGTATTATCATTAGTGAACAAATAAAGTACCTACTTCCGCCAAGAGATGTCCTCATTGGTCTACAAACATCTTTATGAACCAGCTCCAATGTTCATTTTTCTCTCTATGCACCACTTCACATGTTGCTTTCCAATTGCAGACCCTTCGCTAACACCACCTTCATTTTCAATTCTTGGCAGCACATACACCATATTCTTTTCTTTTAGTAGCTTCATCCGTTGAATATACAAATATCCTGGTGATCATCCAAGAGTGTGGCCTACTGGTCAATGAAATGGGTTGACAACCATGAGATCTGTGGTTCAAATCCCAATAGTAACTAGGTGATTTCATCTGTCTTAGCCTTGGTGGGCGGAGTTACCGGGTACCTGGTGGTACTAGTTGCTGGTGAGAAGTGGGAGGTATCCCCTTGAATTAGTCGAGGTGCGCGCAAGCTGTCCGCGCACCACGATTATAACAATAATTAAAAAAGTACAAGTGTCCTAGCCTCTTGTGTCGTGGACAAGACTTGTCATTAACTTGTGCTTTCAAGGTTACATCTCCCCCATAGTTGAAGACTGTCAAACACTTCTTCCTTTTTCAATCCTCACATTTGTAGTCCTCACCTTTGACTTGAGTTTCTTTTCTTCTTTTGTATCATAGATTGTGCAGTAATTATCTTGTAAAGAAATAGCATATTTATTTTCCACAAGTTGCTTGTAACTAAGTAATTTTATCTAAATTAGGAGCGAAAAGTACATAATGGATAAGTTTAGTACCTTTGGTTGAATGCAAATTGTGCCTCTTCCAATTGCTTGAACACAAATTTCATTTCCCATCTTCGTTTCAGCATTCACTTTGTCATTCCCCCTTGTAAAGATACTTTTGTTCCTGGTCATAGATTGTTGCACCTGTAAAGATGCATCCACCCTTGTAGGCTTATACTGCTCGTCCACTTGTGTTTTTGTGGACTAGTTAAGCTTGGATTGTAAAGGACTTCCAAAGAACAAACAACCTTTCCTCATTAGCTTGTACCATCAGTTGCACACCTAAGGTGGATATGTTTTTAACTCATTAACAGAAATATAAAATCATTTTTTTTAGTCAAGCTGATCAAATCCTCTGAACAAGTTTCGTATATTTAATCACTTCCTCATATAAGCTCACATTTGTTTTGCAATCTCAACAACTCCAGGAAAATACTCCTCAACTTTCATCATCCATCATCTGTATATTCTCAAATTCACTTTTTAAAGTTAGACGCTTAACCTTTGTGTGACTCTGTCATTGCTTGCTGAATGTATGCTACGGCTTTTGCATCTTCTTCTTTATTCTCCTTCAGAGCCTTCATTTCTACCGCGAAAGAGCTGCTGTTTTTTAATGAAGAAGTTATGGCGTTACCAAAAATCACAATTTTCTCCGTTGAAACTAGGAACAGACAGTTGAGCACGCCTTGTTCACTTGTGCCAATATTTTAGCCTTTCTTCAAGATGTTTTACTCCAAACCCAGATTTTGTATCGAACAACCTTTGATACCGCTTTGTTGGTCATGTGTTTGAGGAAGTGTGAAATCAAAAAAGTACTGAGAAATAGTAACTCTAGGATGTTTCGTAGCAAGTCTGGAATGGAATGTAGTCACTTAAAAAGAACAGTAGTTGTTTTACTGAACGAGCTATTATATTGTTTCAGGAACAATGGTAATTGCTTTACCTCATTCTTCTTGTTCAATACACTTTGTATAAATTGATATAATGGAAACTCTCTAGCTTGAGGCTTCTCCAGATTCATTTTTTGCGAGGCCTTTAGAATACTCTAGATTCTGAACAACATATTAACTACTTTCGAGACAACCAAAATCACTTTTAATTAAGACAAAGACTACACTAATGTTACCTGTATTTGTGATCCTATGTAATTGGTGTTTGAGCAGAGATACTTTTGTTTAAGAAGTTAAAATTGATTTCTTGTCCTAAAGGGTTGATGTCATCAAGCTTGCTTGAATACAGTCAATTAGTCAGTTTATGCTGTGAAGTTCTGTGGTATAGGGTTTTTCAGCGTTTACGATATATATGAGTAACTAATTATAAGCTTTGCTGGATATTTTACAGTTATAGAACTTGCAATCAAATTCATATGCTTTAAGTTTACCTGAATAAATCTTTTTCAGGTTAAGAGAATTGCTTGCCACATGCAGCAATATTGTTGCCAGGGAGAACTAGTGAAATTATCAATTTTCAGTATACCACTAGTCCCTATATTTTCAGCTACCTAACTTTGACTAATACAACTTTTTACTCTCATCTCAACTTTTTTTAATTTGGTAACTTTTTTTTTTTGGTAATGGTAACTTTACTTCTATATATCCATAGGTATACTACAACCTAAGTGTAGTTCCCCTTCAAAAGTATTATAACTAACAACTTGTAATTCAATTCTGTGCCTCACAAAAAGTATAAAACACCACAAATATCTTCTGTTTCAGCTAATAGTTTTTGTTCACACCAAAAATAAAAAAGGCCTAAACAATTCATTCTGAATGTTGTTCTGAGTCCTCTCAAAGCACCTTTTGTTCCTCTCAATCCAAATTGACCACCAAATGCATGCTGGGACGATCTTCCATTTTTCTTCCTTCTTGCTCACATTACCTTCCATATTCCAGCATCTAAGAAGTGCTTCCAGGTTTCACCCAACTAATCCCTTTCAAACTGATGAACATCCTCCAAAGTTGGTCTGTCCATTTGCAGTGCAAAAAAATATGGTTGATTGTCTCAGCTTGTTCCCCACAGAAAAAACACCCGGCGGTTAGTTGGTGACCCCTTTTGTTCAGATTATCATGAGTTAACACTGTTTCTTTGGCCAAAAGCCAGATGAAACAGTTAACTTTGTAGTGAATTTTTGTTTTGCATATCTTCCAAGGCCAATCTCTTTCCTTCACCACTCCTACATTTAGCATGCAGATTCGATGGAATTTTTTTTTACTGTTTCTATTCCATTCTAGTCTGTCCACTTCTTCAGTCAAATTGTTGAATCTTGCTACTAAGTTGTAGAATTCTGTTATCCTCCTGATCTCCCAATCATTCAAATATCTCCTTAGATATAGATTCCATCCTTGTCCAGTTCACATCATGGCAACTGGGGCTTGTTGTTGCTGCTTAGAGTGTATAGCTCCGGATGTTGTTGTTTCGTTGTTAAAAGTGCTGCCCACTTGTCATGCCAAAAAGAGGTTTTCTGCCCATTTCCTATCCTCACCTTAGTTCTGATCTCCATCATTGGCCAAAGATTCCTAATAGCTCTCCAGTCTGAACATCCATAGGGTGTTGTGACATTCTTAGTCATCCAATTATCTTCCATACCATACTTTTCAAGAATGGCTTCTTTCCACAACATTCCTTCTTCAGTAGCAAATTTCCACAACTATTTCTTCATCAGGCTTTGATTCTGCTCTTTCATATTCCTGATACTTAGACCTCCTGCTTTCTTGTTCACTAACAGCTCCTCCCACTTAACTAGGTGATACTTATGATCTTCATTCCCCTGCCATAAAAAGTTCCTTCTCAGGCCATCTATTTTCTTGCTAGCACTAGCAGGCATTGGGAAAATGGACATCAAGTAGGAAGACCAATGTGTTTAATACACTGCTTACTAGGGTTAGTTTGCCTCCCATGGAGAGGTGTTGACTCTTCCAATTTGTAAGCCTGTTCGTACATTTTTCCACCACCCCATTCCAAATTGTTGCGGACTTACTTTTATCATCCAAAGACATTCCAAGATATGTAGTTGGAAGCTCCCCTACTCCTCCTAATTTGCTTGCTAGAGCATCTATCTCACTGATTGTGTTGATAGGATATATAGAACTCTTCCCCCAGTTTATATGTAACCCAGAGACTCCTTTAAAAATTATGAAGATGACCCTCAGTACTAGAACTTGTTCCTCTTTTGTTTCACAAAACACTAAGGTGTTATCTGCATACTGTAAGTGTGTTACTTCTAAACTGTTTGTCTCGCTCAACTGGAAACCTCTAATCCACCTTTTCCTTCTTGCTCTATTCAATAGATTGCTCATGCCCTCCATTGCCACTATGAACAAAAATGGAGACAAGGGGCCACCCTGTCTCAAACCTTTCAGGGATGAAAAGAATCCATTTGGTTCCCTGCTTATTTGCACTGAGAACTTGACTGTGCTAATGCAATGCTCTATCCACTTGATCCACCTAAATGCAAACCCCATCTTCTCATTAGCTTTATCAGAAAATTCCAATTCAAGTGGTCATATGCCTTCTGAATGTCCAGCTTGCACATAATTCCTGGTTTCTTGTTGTTCTGTCTAGAATCTACACACTCATTTGCAATTAAGATTGCACCCATTAATGTCATTTGTTGTTTGCCTACTAAACCATGGATCACTTTCTTTAATCATTCTGCTAATAACTTAGGAATGATCTTGTACACTCTTTCATTCAAGCCTATAGGTTTGTAATCATATAGCTCCTCCGCCCCCACTTTTTTTGGAAACAATGCCGCAAATGTAGCATTCAGGCTTTTTTTAAAAAAACCTTTCTTATGGAAATTCTGCGTTGTAGCTACCAGGTCCACTTTGATTGTTTCCCAGCATTGTACTGAATAAACCATCAGGTCCGGGGGCCTTATCTCCAACACATGCTTTGATGCTTTCAAAAACATCTTGGGAACCAAACGGAGCCATCAATACTAGATTATCCTCGGCACTATTCCTGGGACAATCCTCCATTTTGAAGTTGTGGTCTCCATTCCTCCCTCAGTTTCTGTGTCCAGTCTTCCATAGTTGTGGTCTCCATACCATACTTTTCAAGAATGGCTTCTTTCCACAACATTCCTTCTTCAGTAGCAAATTTCCACAACTATTTCTTCATCAGGCTTTGATTCTGCTCTTTCATATTCCTGATACTTAGACCTCCTGCTTTCTTGTTCACTAACACTCCTCCCACTTAACTAGGTGATACTTATGATCTTCATTCCCCTGCCATAAAAGTTCCTTCTCAGGCATCTATTTTCTTGCTAGCACTAGCAGGCATTGGGAAATGGACATCAAGTAGGAAGACCAATGTGTTTAATACACTGCTTACTAGGGTTAGTTTGCCTCCCATGGAGAGGTGTTGACTCTTCAATTTGTAAGCCTGTTCGTACATTTTTCCACCACCCATTCCAAATTGTTGCGGACTTACTTTTATCATCCAAAGACATTCCAAGATATGTAGTTGGAAGCTCCCTACTCCTCTATTTGCTTGCTAGAGCATCTATCTCACTGATTGTGTTGATAGGATATATAGAACTCTTCCCCCATTTATATGTAACCCAGAGACTCCTTTAAAAATTATGAAGATGACCCTCAGTACTAGAACTTGTTCCTCTTTTGTTTCACAAAACACTAAGGTGTTATCTGCATACTGTAAGTGTGTTACTTCTAAACTGTTTGTCTCGCTCAACTGGAAACCTCTAATCCACCTTTTCCTTCTTGCTCTATTCAATAGATTGCTCATGCCCTCCATTGCCACTATGAACAAAAATGGAGACAAGGGGCCACCCTGTCTCAACTTTCAGGGATGAAAAGAATCCATTTGGTTCCCTGCTTATTTGCACTGAGAACTTGACTGTGCTAATGCAATGCTCTATCCACTTGATCCACCTAAATGCAAACCCCATCTTCTCATTAGCTTTATCAGAAAATTCCAATTCAAGTGGTCATATGCCTTCTGAATGTCCAGCTTGCACATAATTCTGGTTTCTTGTTGTTCTGTCTAGAATCTACACACTCATTTGCAATTAAGATTGCACCCATTAATGTCATTTTTGTTTGCCTACTAAACCATGGATCACTTTCTTTAATCATTCTGCTAATAACTTAGGAATGATCTTGTACACTCTTTCATTCAAGCTATAGGTTTGTATCATATAGCTCCTCCGCCCCACTTTTTTTGGAAACAATGCCGCAAATGTAGCATTCAGCTTTTTTTAAAAAACCTTTCTTATGGAAATTCTGCGTTGTAGCTACCAGGTCCACTTTGATTGTTTCCCAGCATTGTACTGAAAACCATCAGGTCCGGGGGCCTTATCTCCAACACATGCTTTGATGCTTTCAAAAACATCTTGGGAACCAAACGGAGCCATCAATACTAGATTATCCTCGGCACTATTCCTGGGACAATCCTCCATTTTGAAGTTGTGGTCTCCATTCCTCCCTCAGTTTCTGTGTCCAGTCTTCCATAGTATGAGACTATCTCTTTATTTACCTCTCTTGGGTCCTCCACCATTACCCCCCCCCCCCCCCCCCCCCCCAAAAAAACCCCCCAACAACTTTCAACTTAACTATAGTGTTAAATCACCGGTGGATATTTGCAGTTTTGGTAACTTCACTCTCATCTTAACTTCGTGCAAGTCAAGTATAGATGTTTAATTTGTAATTAGAGGGTTCAGATGGGTGAGTTGGGCTTAATTTGAGCAGGTCAAGATTGGCTGAGTAATAAATGGGCAGGTTATTGACCCGCCCGAAAGCTACTTGAGCTAAAATGGGCTAAAACTGCGCAGTTCTTACTAGGTTTTAATTGTTTTTGTCGTTCTATTGTAAATTTTAGTACCTAGTATTAGTTTTCTTTATTATGACTAAATATTACATATCAAATAAAAAAATGTCTTTCTAAACATTTTTTGACAAGATTGCTCATGAGTCAAATTTGGTAACATATCAACCCAAATTTTAATGGACTGACTTAGATTTAGCTTAAATAGGTTGAGCTAATAAATGAGTGGATCAATAACCCGCCCAAACTTGAACGGATTGGGCGGGCTGGGTTTGATTTTGCCACCCCTATTTGTAATGATGGAAGTTTATTTTTTATGTAAGTTCTGTCAGTTTCTGAAGTATTTGTGTGATAGTTTGTATGGTAACTGGAAATTTCCTGATGTAATTTCAATCGTTGTTGCATAAATATATTGTTGCAGATCTTTCAATTTTTCTGTTCCAAAGCAAGAAACGTTATCAAGGCACTCTTTTTTTGGCCCCAATGGTCTTCGTGGTCAATGGCCAGGACCTAGTTCTGAGATAAAGGTAGTTTTGTTCAGTTAAAAGGTAGTTCTGTTCAGTTGAAAGGTAGTTTAGGATCTTATGATAGAATTCAGCCTAAACTAAATGACCTATTTTTCTTCTTACAGGTTAATTACCCAGTACATGATGATCTAGCTCCAAATGAGATTTGGAGGTTAGGACCCTGCCAAGTTTAATTATTGCTATTGCAGCCTACTAAGAGCTATGAATTGTTATAAGACAGATAATTGAATTAGTAAACGTAGTAGCCCAAAACTTTTCAATACTATGTTTCTCTATTTTCGTATTTCTATAAATTACTTTGGTACAGCATTTTGAATGTTCTTTCACTATTTTTATAGCCTTAATCCAGTTGAAGATAGACCTTTGGTGTCCAAGGACACTAGCTTGATAGTGGATAAGTCTTCTATGGAATCGGTTCTTTCTTTGGACGATGGGCGATGGTTACATCCTACTGAGGATTCCAATTTTCAATTTCTTGACGATGTGCGGAGTGATAACATTCCTTTGAGTAACTTAAGGCAACCTTCGCCTCCTCCAGTTTTGGCACAACTACAACAGGAGTTTCGTCCTATATCTCCGTCCAAAGTTGCAGATCCAAGACCTGGGCCCGCTAAGTGCATTCAGGATGTACCGTCTAGTTCAAATTCTTTTCAACATTTGCATGTTGTGAGTTCTTATTTTATTTTACATTATTTTGGCTTCTGTATCTCCTTGATCAATAGAAGTCTTGGTGCGACTCTCATGCTTGTAGGAAATTTTGTGTTATAGCCTTTGCAGTTGTAGTTTTAAATCAGCTTTACCTGATAAATTTTTCTAGTATGACCTTTTCTTCTTTTTTCTTATGCTGTAGCCAGTGAGACTGATGGAAGATTTCTTGAGGTTAGCTCGAGAAAATACAAAAAAGAATTTAGAAACTTGTGGAGTTCTTGCTGGTTCACTGGTATGAATTAAACACAGTAAATATAAAGGCTAATTGTTAAATATGAAATTTATGAGCTCTACTTATGTGATAATTATGTGTTGTATTCCTCAACTTGCAGAAAAACCGTGTTTTTCACATCACTACTCTTATAGTTCCAAAGCAGGAGTCAACTTCAGATTCAGTAAGAAGATTTTTTGTTTCATCTGTATGCTACATTAGAATTATGCTTCAGCTGGACCTCTAGTTTTCAGGAAGCAAATTAGATGAATTAGGATAGAGAAAGTCCAAACCCTGCATTTAATCGTCTCTAGATTTTGAAGTGGAAAACTGCTGAACCAAGTTCGTAAATTTTGCTTTTTAGGAGGATCTTTCAAGTTTTCCATCGTTGAATTTTAATAACCTGAAGTGGGATGTAATTGCTGGAAATAGTGCTCACTGCTCATTATGTTTTCAATTCCCTATTTTCAGAATCAAAGTTAGAAAGGAACATAAGAAACAATGAGTTAGATGGTTGTTTTTAAATTTCAGATACGGTTTCCTAATACTCTATATACTGTCCTGATTTTAAAATGAGAGTGCGAGCATGATAATACCACATGAAATGATATGTCATACTTGTTCAAGAATAAAATATTTAGAGATGGTTCAATGATAAAAATTGGCTTTTACATGTTTCTAAACACAACTTTTGATTCTTAGTGCCAGACATTAAATGAAGAGGAGATTTTTGATGTTCAAGACAAGCGCTCTCTCTTTCCTCTTGGTTGGATCCATGTAAGTAATGCAAGCAGATATGTTGAGTTATGATTCTATACTTGGTCAAACATAAGTGTCTTCTACCCTGGAATATGAAGATTTGAATAATGAATTGACTTTGTGTCTCTGTGGAATAAGATAAGTAGATAAGAAAATTCAGCTGATATAGATATGTTCTTCTTCCATGAAATTGTTTGGATTGTCTAGCTTACACCTTTATAAGTTTTATGTAGAGTATGTACTCTCTTGAATCTTGTAAAAGTTCCTGCAGTACTGCTCGACAGCTATCTGTTAGTATCATTATTTTTCTTTCAATATCGGTTGGAGTCATGGGAGCTAATTAAACACGGGTACCTTGATTACGTTTTCTATCTCGAGTTACTTCATTTGTATTCATGGTAGGGGACTCTGTTATGGTTTATGCTGACGTAGTTGATGATTTCTCTTATTAAGGTCACAACATGCTTTGATAATGCTAGTGGCTTTGTTTATTTTTAAAGATTGTAGGGTATGAATTAAATATTGTAGGGTATGACTTACGTTGAATCTTTGATTGTTCTGACGGCCATGAGATTCTTTGTTGTCATAACTGGCCTAAAATCTACTTGTTTGGAAACAAAGATGAAACATTTGCAGGAGAAGTCTCTTCCATGGTGTAAATGAAGTAGATTTAGTTTCTCACATCTTGACAGGTTTTATCACCCATGAGTATGACTTCTTGGCTTCTTATTTGTGGTAAATTGCAGACACATCCATCACAAACATGTTTTATGTCATCAGTTGATCTGCATACTCATTATTCTTATCAGGTAAAAAGCAATGCTGTGTTACTTTATCTTGATAGGATGGGAAAACTTCAAATATCCATTTCTTTAGAATATTAAGTGTATATATTTCTCAGAAGTTGAAACCTCTCCATTTTAAGTATAAATGTGGAATGGCAGAATGTAACTGTTCATATTTTTATCAGAGGGTGCATTTTTTGTTTTTCTTGACACACTTTCTTTTGGCTCATTTGTAGATTATGTTGCCGGAAGCAATTGCAATTGTGATGGCTCCTACAGACACAGCCAGGTATATCAATTATCTGGTATTGCTCGATTAGCTTGTTCATGAATTAGGATTTTAAGTCCAGCTCTTGCTAAGTAACATTGTTCTGATCCCCCGCTCCATAGTTAACACTCTTGTGAATTGTAATTTAAGTATGCAAGTCTTGGGTGGAGTAAGCTCTCTTTAAGGAAGTAAATTTTTGAATGATTTTAATTGAGTCAAAATTTTGGTCTTTCTGCGGCAGTGCTTGGACTTCCCCATGCCTTTGGACTGTTCAGTCTCATGTGATGCCACTGAGAAAAGCACTTATTAAAGTTGTTTTTAAAACTATCGAGTCCTAAAACCTATATAGTACAGAGATCCAGTACATCATCATCTGAGATCTGAAAAAAGTCAAATAATGGAAGCGACTCCAAAATACTGATGTAGTTTCTTTATGTGACAGCCCTCATGGCATATTCCACTTGTCTGATCCTGCTGGTGTATCTGTTATTCGGAAATGTCAACAACGTGGTTTTCATCCTCACGAGGAGCCCGAGGATGGAAGTCCAATATATGAACACTGTTCTCATGTCTACATGAATGCAAACATGAAGTTTGATATTGTTGACCTTCGGTAAGCTCACAGTTTATAAAACCCTGGAAAATGCGCATTTAGGAGTTTCAATGATGGTTGTATAGTATTATATCTTGGACTTTTAAGGTATACTGCACTTTTATGTACATTCTCAGGGATCTGAGAATACAGTTTATTTGAAATGAGCGATTGTGTATTTCCCTTGTTTTCTTTTCTAGTCCAATAATATTTATGTTGTACATCAAATGAAAACTTTTGGTTGTCATTCACATTCTTTCCCTAAAACCATATTCAATTGACTTTATTTTCATGATATATGTTTCACTTGTAATCTGCAGTGTTTGAAGCTCTTTAATTAGGGCAGTTTAAAATCGAATCATAATCGATAAATCAATCATAAAATTAGCTTATTGGTATTGAATTATTGGAGTAATGCTTGGTCAATAGATTAAAATTTTATAGTTAACGGTTCATTGATGCGGGGGATGGATTACTCAAACTTTTTTATTGGCTAAACCATTAATCTATTAAGAATTATTGTAGTTGCATTTTAACCGTAAGTGTATTTATTAAGTAAATACTAAAGTGCTTGCAACCTCAAAGTATAGAGTTTCATGTGTCTCACTATGACTTACCAACTTGAGTAGTTTTGTTTGATGAAGGATTAATCAAATTGTGACTGAAAATGATAGCCAATTCATCGGCCAATAACCGTCCCTCAATTCCTAATAGATACCAAACCAACCAATAGCTTATTAGTTGGCTAGCGGATTAGTATATTTAAAATCTGATAAGCCAAACTGTTAAGTATAACTATCCATACTATAATAGCTCTCTCTAACTATCATAGCTCGACATTTTCCTAAAGGTGTGCTTACTTCACCCAACCAATATCCTTGGGATAAGAACAATTTTGTCGCGCTATTTTCTCGTTTGAATTTGTTTATGGTAAATCAATGTCATTTTAATAATCGGTCACTTCCAAAATGTCGATTTTCAATCTTAAAAAGATAGACCATCTACTTTTAAAATTGAAAAGACAATAAACAATAGTAAAATAGGATAAATCATCTACATTTACACATAAAAATTGCTAGTAGTAGTTTTAATGTGTATGCAATTTTATAAATTGTTTATCACACATATATAAACAAATAAAACATTCAATTAAGATCACGTTAACATCATGCAGTGGTATATTTGTCTTTTCAATTACTAAATGTTAAACAACTCACATTTCAAATATTGTATTGACGATTTGTATTGGATATATTTAGCTATTTATTTTGATAAATTTACTATTACAAATATAAATCATAAAATCAAGAAAAATAAATAAAATTATTAGATTTGAAGGATATTTTTGTCTTTACATAGATTAATCCCATAATATTAAATTTTGTGTATTACTAATATCACTAAATGAAAGGTATAAGTTATACATCCTATACTACCATGTAGGGTGTGAATTAGTTATACATATATCCAAAAATCAAACATAATATTAAATAATATCATATATAACTTATGAATTATTTTTCTTAATACTGAAGTTATCGTGTTTCGATAGTAAGGTGAGCAGAAAAATAGAAGGAATAACAACTTGTATGACTTATATAAATATCGTAGTGTAAATTTTAATTACCTTCTATCCCTATTATTTTTATAATTAACATAAATCCCATATTATTTAGGCATTTCAGATACATAATTAAGGATCCTGATACATTATTTTTGATACATTATCCATCAATCTGTTGCATTTATTAAGGAAAAAAAAGTTGTAAAATCAATTTAAAATCTCATAGTATCCATTTGTTGCACTAATTAAGAGGAAAAAAGATGAAAAATTAATATCCCATAAATTACGTTATTCCATTCAAATTATTGTCAAGAATTCAAAATCCTTTAGTGTAACAAACCAAAAAATTAAAAAATTAAATTTATTCTTCTTGTTCATCGTTCTCTTTGTTTCATTAAAAATTTGTCAAAATTTGGGAAAACGAGGTTAGTTATGAAGGATTTTATGAAATTGTTGTTGGACAACTGATTTCTTTTGTGAATCTTCAAGTTCATCGAATATCCTTTCGATTTTGATTCAAAATTGTTGAAAATTTTGAGATTTAAAATTCTTCTCCTAGTTTATTGAAGATCCAAGAAGTTACATCATGAATATCTTTGTTATTTAGCATTTTACTATTTATGTATCTTGTTTAAATTGATAAGTATTACATTTATATTAGATATATTAAATAAATAAATGTTGCCCATATCATGTTAGAATTGAGATCGATACATTACTATATGGTAATTGCTATTCAATTGATACATTTAGTATAAATTCGAATTTACGTATCATATCTAAAAATTAGTGCATGATACATTACTATTTATGTATCTGTATTGTACTTGTACTAGATACATTAAATAAGTAATTGTTGCCCATAAGATGTTGGATTAGAGATTGATACATTATAGTGTGGTACTTGCTATGTAATTGATTCATTTAGTATAAATTTGAATTTCCGTATCATATCTAAAAAAAAATAGTGCATGATACATTACTATCTATGTTCTTGTTTAAATTGATGAGTATCATACTGTTTGCCTTGAAAGATATGTATGCTTACATAATGTATCATTTTATAGTTGATAATCATGTATCTGATACAATAAGGTTGTTAAAGAAGGATGAACCTAATCTGAAATAATATGTATCTATAAATGTATCACAATAAATAGGAATTAAGTTATCAATTAGATATACGAACAAACACAATTCATGAAAGAAATTTGTTTATGAAAAACACCAGAATAAAGAGAAGTTTTTTAAACAGTATGAAATTTTGGTGAAACTAAAACTAATATTATTATGAGACAATTAGAAGATTTGTAGTAATACTAGAATCCTAATCAATTTTATGAATGATTAGTTGTTAGAATCCATAACCAACTCAAAGTATGAAGAATTTACAAGTATATATATATATATATATATATTATATATATATATTATATATATATATATATATATATATATATATATATATTAATCAAATATATGAGGTGAGTTTTATTAATAAAAATAAAGAATCAAATACAAATATCAAACCCAATAGTGATTTGGAAATAATAGAAAAACAAAGCAACTATTAAACCAAAAAAGGAAAAAAAAAAGGAAAAAGACGAAATTTAAAAAAAAGACAACAGAAAAGGCAAACTTCTATAAATATTATATTAATTATTATTAAATAAAAACTAATATCTACTGAACATCAAAATAAATTCAAAATATGTAACTGCTAAAGAAGTCGAGAGAATTTAGGGATAAAATGAAGGAATAAAATGGGGAGTGAGACATGTGGATATAGGCTGAAAATAGGAGTGAAATATTTATGTATCTGGAAGATTTATGTATTGAAGGAATTAAGAGATTTTTGAATTTTTTTTAAAAAGGTAGGAATAAATGGATATTAAGGTAAGTTAATATGTGTATATAAGAAATTTTTAACGAAGTTGATTTTTTAAATAGAGTATGACACTAAGGAAAAACTTGTGGTATATCTTATAAGCATGAGAATTCATTTGGAAGTGTGAGAGCTATTATTTTATTTATATGTCTTGAAATTAAGTTGTGACATTTCTCTTGAAAAGTGATAACATAAATAGTGTAAATTTGATGATCTATTCGATTTTTCAACTTGATAATATGATTGTATTTACCCTATAAATTCGATGATCCCTTAATATATTGATAATACTTGCACACCTTTTAGCCAACCTTTTTTTTCTTCATGTTTATACTTTGTTTGAAGGATAATTTCGCTAAATAGTCTTTACTTTAACTCATTATTATGGTTTGAATGATGCAATGTGCTTTCTGAATTTTGTAGGTAAAGTTAAAATCAAGAATTTATATTTACAGGTTGTGCAGTCTAGGGATGTAATTGACCGGTTGGTTCGGGTTTTTTAAATACAAAAAAAACCATTCGTGTACAATTTTAAATTTTATAAACTAAACCAACTTAATAAAATTTGGAAATTTTTGCGTTTTTCAATCTCGGGTTGGTTCGGGTTTTTCGAATACCAAATCAAACCATTGTGTCGACTTTTTAAATTTATAAATCAAACCAAACTTCAGATTTTTTCAGTAAAGTTTGCATACAAACATATAATTAACTTGTGCTCCAAATATTTATTTAATCCAACCAAAATACAATTTGATAAGATTAGTTAGTTTAGAGTATTGTTCTTTCATAGAATTAGTTAATTACTGTTAATTCACTTAGTTAGTTAGTTAGAGATCACAAGTCACAGTTAGTTTAGTAATTGAGTTTGTTAGAAGATTCCATTAGTGTGTATATATATACACATATACATTGTACACATTACAATTTAGTTTTTCATATTCGCAATAATATTTTCTCCTCTTTTCTCGATGATTGCTAGTGAGAGCTCAACCTCCATTAATGGAAAAAACTTATCTTTTTGTAGCTTGAGCTGCTGTTTTGACATTGTATCAGAGCAAGAAGACGTCTCCTGCTCCTTCTTTCTCATCAAAGCTCTTTTGCGATTGATTTCTGTTTTTTCCACGATTGATTTTTGTTTTTTTTCTATCCATTTTCTCCTTGTTCATCGATCACTTTGTTTCCAAATTCGATCATACTCCAATCTTCTTCCATGGATGACATTCTAGCTGAAACATCCAGTATCAACATTCCAACTTGATTGGATTTCAATAGCCCATTTTACCTGCATCCTTCAGAGAATGCAGGCTCCATTTGCTTCCTGTTGTGTTCGATGGATCTAGCTACAGTTCATGGAGATAAGCTGTTCTTAGGGCTTTATCAGTTAAATGCAAAACTGGATTCATCAATGGAAAAGTCATGAAGCTAGATCCTGCAGATCCCACTTTCTTGCAGTGGAGAAAGTGTGATGATATGGTGACTTCATGGATTCTGAATTCTCTTTCACCAGATCTGCGAGACAGCTTGCAATACGCAATAATGCCAAGGAACTTTGGAGGAATTGGAGGATAGATATGATCATACAAATGGTTGCAAGCTCTATCAGCTACAGAATGAGATTAATGACCTTGTGCAAGGTGATCTACATGATCTAGAGTTGGTTGTTGTAGTGTTCACTTTGAAAATATGGTGTCACTATCTTAATGGTGTTTATGTAGATGTGTTCACCAATCAGAAGATCCTTCATTATATATTCAGTCAGAAAGAGCTTAATCTCATACATATGAGGTGGTTGGAGTTACTCAAAAATTATGACATGAGTATTCTATATCAGTCAAGTAAGGCTAATGTTGTCATTGATGCTTTGAGCATATTGTCTATGGGTAGTACCATCCATTTTGAGGAAGGCAAAAAAATAATTAGTCAAAGATGTGTACATGTTTGCACGATTGGGAGTCCGGTGAATGGATTATAATAAAGGAGGAATGATGCTAATGAATGAGGCTGAATCATCATTAGTGTATGAAGTGAAAAAAAAATAAGACCAAGACCCAAGTTTGCTTGAATTGAAGGTAAATGTTCATAAGAATAAAGTTATGGCTTTTGAACTAGGGGAAAATAGAGTGTTGAAGTATCAAGGTAAATTGTATATACCAAAGGCACATGAACTCCAAGATAGTATCAGGGAGGGGGTTCGGAGCTCCAAATATTCTATTCATCTTGGTCCACAAAGATGTATCGTGACTTGAGAAAAGTGTATTGGTGCAGTAGTATGAAGAGGGTATTTAAGAGTTCATTGTTAAGTGCCTGAATTTCCAAAAATTCAAAGTAGAGAACTAGAGGTCAGTGGTATGGCTCAGAATACAAATCTTTCGGAATGATCAATATGAATTTTATTACTGGTTTACCATGGTCTCCTAGGCAGCTTGATTCTATTTGTGTGATTATAGATCGAATGACTAAATTGTAACACCTCAGATCTTAAAACGAAGAAAATCCTAATTTTGGAAAAATCTCATGCCAGTACCAACGGGACAATCCACAGAGTCATTAAGGACAAAATCCTTATAGTCTCTGATCCCACCCACGGTCTACCTATATCAATGGTAGGACCTAAGGATCGTAGGTCTGACTATAGGTGAGGGTGGATAGCCACTTAGAGGGAAATTGTTATTGGGCCAACATAAAAACTATCATAACTCTTAGCACAAAAAGACTTAGGTGGCACATGACCTATCAAATAAAATATAACTAATCCTTTTTCCAACGCCATCAAGTATTCTAAAATATCATATCCGAGTAATAAGTTATGCTCATTTTAGTGAAGCCCTGTTGGGCAGACTTCACTAACGACCCCTACATACGATTGGTCATTCAATCCACGGACCATAGGTCCCTCCGTTGGTGGCCTTCGACAAAATTAAGTTAAAGTCATTTTAGTCATTTTGCTTATGTTTTTTTCAGTTAAACTACATCGTTTGATCCTTAAATTACGTAATTTTGGTCAGTTTAAGCATAGTAACTTAGTCAAATATTTCGCTAAGTGATTCCTTCACTAAAAATTCATCAAACTTAGAACGAAAGAGGAGAAAAGGGGCGCCCTAAACCCTTCCAAATGTAGAAGATATACTTCAGTACCAACCCCGAAATTGGAAGATTTATCTATGAATTTTGTAACCAGGTTTGTAGGATTTCACTTGTAGGTTCCTTTCATCTACTAGGTCCCTAAAATTCAGTCAGATTCTTAACTCGTATATACTTTTTAGACCTCGGGTTTCTAAAACCTTAGAGATTGGTTGTTATTTAGATGTTATAGTATTCCTAATTGAATTATCATGTTTTTTGTGGAATCATTGCGTAGTTCTTTGTATGAAACTAAAACCCTAGTTGTGTCAATTAGTTAGTTCATGAATTACACTAGCTAGGTCAGTTAAATAGATATATATGCTCAGATTTCAAATATTTCATTGCCAGTACATTAATTTTGCATTCTCATATATGCATGTCCAAATATTGAGCTATCTAGTATCAGTTTTGTTCTGTTATATATATTTCCAGTTGGGAGTAAGCTTAGCACCGAGTTGGACTAGGGTTCACCGTATTCTCATAGTCTTAGAACTACTTGCCCCAAAGGAGCATAAGTCCTCTTGGTGAGTATCAGATTTAGTCATCACGACGGTCATGCCTTTATACCCCGTGCAAGGTATATTAGGTCCTCTAGATGAGACATATACATGGACACCACAGTTAGCTCGTGTGGTAGTTATATTGGTCAATAGTAGCTCCCATAGTCAAACTCTAGTGCATTCGACCAACTTTTCAGTTTTACTTCAGTAATTAGTCTCAGAATGCTATGTACTTGGTCATTGCATTAAATTTAGTTCTATTCAGTATATATCAATGTTTCCATTATGTTTAGAATGCGTCATTGCTCAATTATGCTTTGTTCAACTTATATGTTTGTTCGGATTTTATCCTATTATGCCTGCTCAGTATCTTCCAATTACTGACTCACGCTCTGAGTTATATCTTTTCATGATGTAGGTTTAGATCCTCAACATACTCTACGCTACATCTCCCAAACAGAGTTATTTTATATCTTTACATACAACTGAGTTATTATTGTATTTTAAATAGATTGAGTTGTTATCTACTGTTTTGAAAACTTTCTTTATATTGCATCTCCATGTTGCTTTTATACTAGATGAATTGATTTTAGGTGAGTTTGGTTTCCTTTTTATCAGTTCAAGCTTGCAGATTATGTTTAGTGTTTCCCTTTCTTTCTCGTTTCTTCTGTGTACTGACATCATTTTACCTATCTTCTTCGTGATGCATATATGGATAACCAGGATCATCGACAAGTTCTTCGTTGATCCAGTCGAGTTCCAGGTTATGCTTGGTGAGCCTCCTTGCTTCCAAAGGATTTTCATTTACTTTTTAGTTTAGTTAGGATGTTGTGGGTCTTGTATCAACTTCCATCAGAGCTATTAGAGGCTTCATAAATACTTCATGAGTCTTTTCCATTTCTTTTTCAAATGCTTAAAAAACTTGAGTTGCCTGTTTCGGGCTAGTTGAGTACTCTATTATATTCTGAGTTTATTATTTGAGACATTTGAGTTAAAGTTGTGCTTTTGAGATTATATTATGTCGAGTAAGTCTTACGCTAAGACTTGAGCCAGACCAAGGGTTCGCTTGGGGCCAGAAATGGTTCTCGAGTGTCGGCCACGTCCAGGATGTAGGCTCGGGGCATGACATATTTGACTTCAGTGCATTGTTAGAATGTTGTTGATAACATGAATTACAACGTTTTTCCATTCACAGTTTTTTAGTAAGGTCTCCGCTCATGCATTGGCATAGTTACCGTTCTTAATGAGATCTTATTTCATAAACTTTTATTCTAAATTGGTTTTCACTAGAGTGAGTTATACTACGTGGATCATTTGATTTACTAGTTTTTGAGATTACGAAGCATCAGGGATGTACTCCTTTCCTACTTTATATATTAGAGGAATCTGGAATGTGCTCATTTTCACTTTACTACCATGCATGTCGATGCCCTTTCTTGCATGATTTTTTATACTTATGCCCCTAAGATTACTCTTTCTAGTTGGGCGACTAACGCCCCTGGAAGTTTACTTTTGACTGGGCAACCTTGATTTGTTATACTGTCACGACCCAAAACCGAGCCGCGACTGGCACCCACATTTACCCTCCTATGTGAGCAAACCAACCAATCTAAACCTAACATTTCAACATATATCAACAGAAAGTAATGCGGAAGACTTAAACTCATTAATAACATCAAATCAATAACTATTATTATTCCCAAAATCTGGAAGTCATCACCACAAGAACATCTATGATCAAATTACTATCTAAGAGTATTCTAAAAAGCTAAAAATACATAAGAAGCTAGTCCATGCCGGAAGTTCAAGGCATCAAGACTTGAAGAAGAAGATCCAGTCCAAGCTAGAAGCATTAGCTCACCCTGAATTTCTGATGTAGTAAAGACTGGCTTGAATTACTGTTGGGTCGAAGACGACGGCACGTTTGCTGCACGCCACAAATACAAAGAAGAAAACATAAAAGTAGGGGTCAGTACAAGCACGGGTACTGAGTAGATATCATCGGCCAACTCAAATAGAAGACAATATATATTAAGCAATATCATAAAATCAACTATGATACTCAACATGTAGCAACAACAATTACTATATCATTAACAATTACCGTCAAGTTCACACATGAGGACTCAAGCCTCAATACCATACTCATTTGGGAATTAGATTCATTAAAGTGAGTATATTAGCATCTTTCAAGATTCATTATGTTTTATTTCCCCTCGTGTCGGTACGTGACACTCCGCTCCATATACTATCCTGGTGTTCGGAACGTGACACTCCGATCCTCATTCTATCCTGGTACCGGAACGTGGCACCCGATCCCCTAATCTCACCACTTTTTTCATCAAGCCTTCTTTATATACCAAGGCATCATCATTAACAAAGTAGATTAGGGTTTCTTTCAAGATTTGGGATTCAATAGCTTCATCATGCTTATTTATTCACAATTACATAATCATATTCATGCAAGCATACAATTAAGCATATAGGAGGGTTTACAATACTACTAACACATATCATTCGCTATTAAGAGTTTACTATGAATAGCATGAAAACCATAACCTACCTCCACCGAAGACTAGTGATCAAGCAAGAAATTCCCAAGCTTTGCTATCCTCTTCGTTCCTCTCTTTTTCGTTCAATTCTCTCTCTCTCTCTCTTGTTCTTTCTATTTTCTTATTCAAATCCTCTTTCTTTTACCCTAATTAACATATAATTAAGAATGAAAGATGGAAATAACAACCCACTAATTAACTTAAGGTTACCTCTTTTAACCCCCAAGTAATTAGACTTATTAACCTTAACCCTCTAACTTTATAATTAAGGTAGGAATAGTCCAAAACGTCCCTTAAAACCTGTAAAGAAATCCGACCTAGACTGGGATTACGCAGCCTGTGATGGGCCATCGTGCCTGCGACGGTCCGTCCTGCTGCTCCATCACAGAGTTCAGAGACTCAATTTTATTAAGGAATCTGTGACGGTCCGTCACACCTGTGACGGTCCGTCCTGCCATTCCGTTACGAAGTTCAGAGAGTCGATTGTCAGTACCCAATTTCATAATTTCTAAGTGTTTTGAAACGAGACCCTGCGACGGTCCGTCGTGCCCATGACGGTCCGTCGTGGGGTCCGTCGTCTCAGCCAATTTTCCAGAAATAAAATCTGCTGTTCAAAACGACTAAACAGGTCATTACAATAGATACCAATTTACCCATCGTTCGTCCTCGAACGATCATAGGAAGAAAAACAAGGGCGAGAAGGAGTACCTGAATCCTTAAACAGATGTGGGTATCTTTTCTTGCATATCTGCCTCCTTCTCCCAAGTGGCTTCTTCAACTGGTCGATTCTTCCATTGCACTTGATGGATGCAATCTCCCTTGACCTCAACTTGCGAACTTCTCTATCTAAAATAGCAACAGGCTCCTCCTCATAAGACAAATTCTCATCAAGCAAAACTGAATCCCAACGGATAATGTAGTTTCCATCCCATGGTATCTCTTCAACATCGACACATGAAATACCGGATGCACTCCGGACAGACCTGGAGGCAAGGCTAACTCATACGCCACCTCCCCTACTCGCTTATGTACTTCAAAGGGACCAATATACCTTGGGCTCAGTTTACCTCGCTTACCAAACCGCATCACCCCTTTCATTGGCGAAACCTTCAACAAGACTTGTTCACCCTCCATGAACTCTTAAGTCTCTAACCTTTCGATCTGCATATTCTTTTTGCCTACTTTGGTCGCTATAAGCTTCTCTTGAATAGATTTCACTTTCTCTAATGAATCTCTCAAAAGGTCAGTACCCAAGGTCTAACCTCAATGCCATCAAACCATCCAATGGGAGACCTACATCTCCTCCATACAACGCTTCAAATGGAGCCATGTCTATACTGGGGAGTGATAGCTATTGTTGTATGAAAACTCCGCTAAGGGTAAGAAGTTATCCCAATGACCACCAAATTCTATTACACAAGCACGAAGCATATCCCCAACACTTGAATCGTTCGCTCAGACTGACCGTCGGGTCTGAGGGTGGAATGCGGTACTAAGATCCAACCTAGTACCCAATTCAGCATGCAATGTTTTCCAAAACTTAGAAGTAAACTGCGTACCTCTATCTGATATGATGGAGAGTGGAACCCCATGCAACCGAACAATTTCTGAGATATAGATTTTGGCTAACTTTTCGGCATTGTAAGTCACCTTGACTGGAATGAAATGGGCAGGACAGTTAACCTATCAACAATTACCCAAATTGAGTCATATTTACCCATTGTCCTTGGAAGACCAACCACAAAAATCCATTGCAATTCTCTCCCACTTCCATTCGGGAATGGGCATTCTCTGAAGTGTTCCTCCGGGCCTTTTGGTGTTCATATTTCACTTGTTGACAGTTTGGACTTGGCAATAAATCCACAATATCACGCTTCATTCTACTCCACCAAAAGTGTTGCTTTAGGTCACGATACATCTTGGTTGCACCCGGATGTATAGAATACCTTGAACTATGAGCCTCTGTCAAAATAGTGTCGATCAAATCATCGATGCGGGGTACACATACCCTTCCCTTAATCCTCAAAACACCTTCCTCATCGATTGTTGCTTCTTTAGCCTCTCCTTGCAACACTTTATCTCGAATCCGGATCAATTTCTCATCATCAAACTGCTTCCCCTTAATCTTGTCAAGGAAGGAGGATCTTGCCTCCACACAAGCTAACAATCCTCCCTTCTCATTTACTTCTAACCTCATGAGGTCATTAGCCAAAATCTGCACTTCTCTAGCCAATGGGCGTCTAGAAGCTTGCAAATGAGCTAGACTTCCCATGCTTCCCGCCTTTCTACTTAAGGCATCTGCCACAACATTTGCCTTCCCCGGATGATACAAAATAGTGATGTCGTAGTCCTTCAGTAGTTCCATCCATCTCCTTGTCTCAAGTTCAAATCTTTGAGTAAAGACATAATGTAGACTACGATGATCCGTATAGACTTCACACTTAACCCCATATAAATAGTGCCTCCATTGCTTTAATGCAAACACTACCGCGGCCAATTCCCAGTCAAGTGATGAGTTGGATAGTTACGTTCATGCACTTTAATTGTCTTGAAGCATAAGCAATCACGTTCTTCTCTTGCATTAGCACTGCACCCCAACCCGAATAGGATGCATCACAATAAACAATGAAGTTCTACCCTCTACCGGCAAGGTGAGGATAGGTGCGGTAGTCAACAAAGTCTTGAGTTTCTGAAAGCTTCCTTCGCACTCATCCGACCATACAAATGGAACATTCTGCTTAGTCAAGTTCGTCAATTGGGAAGCAATAGAAGAGAACCTTGACAAATCGGCGGTAGTAGCTAGCTAACCAACAAAACTCCGTATTTCTGACACATTAGTGGGTCTTACCCAATTCTTCACTGTCTCAATTTTAGAAGGATCTACCATCACTCAATCCTTAGAAACTACATGCCCCAAGAAGGACACTGCATCTAGCCAAAACTCGCACTTAGAGAATTTGGCATAAAGCTTTTTCTCCCTCAACATTTCCAATACAATTCTCAAATGCTCTCATGTTCCTTCTTACTTTTAGAGTATATCAGTATATAATCAATAAATACGATCACAAAGAGATCCAAATATGGCTTAAAATCCCGTTCATCAAACTCATGAACGCAGCAGGGGCATTTGTAAGACCAAAAGACATCACCACAAATTCATAATGCCCATACCTGGTTCGAAAGCAGTCTTTGGCACATCTGTTGCCCGTATTTTCAATTGATGATAACCGGATCTCAAGTCAATCTTAGAGAAGACACAAGCACCTTGTAATGATCGAACAAGTCATCAATGCGAGGAAGAGGATACTTGTTCTTAATAGTTACCTTGTTCAACTGCCGTAGTCTATGCACATCCGAAAACTCCCATCCTTCTTCTTCACAAACAAAACCGGAGCACCCCAATGAGATGCACTTGGTCTAATGAAGCCTTTGCTCAACAACTCTTGAAGTTGAGCCTTTAACTCTCTTAACTCCGCGGGAGCCATTTGTAAGGGGTATAGAAATGGGGCGAGTCCCGGTTCAAGATCGATACAGAAATCAATATCCCTATCTGGTGGCATACCAGGAAGATCTGCAGGGAACACATCCAAAAACTCACGGACTACCGAAACCGACTCAATCGAAGGTACTTGGGTAGTGTCATCCTTGAGATGGGCCAAGAAAGCTACACCCTTTACTAACCATTTTCTTAGCACGAAGAAAGGAGATGATACGCACCGGATTGGAAGTGTAGTCACCCTCCCACACTAACGGATCTGTCCCAGGCTTGGCTAACATCACAGTCTTAGCATTACAATCCAAGATCGCAAATTGCGGAGAAAGCCAAGTCATACCCAGAATCACATCAAAATCAAAATCAACCATTTCTAAGATAACCAAATCTACATAAGTGTTACTTCCCACAAAATTCACCAAACAAGACCTATATACCTTTTCAACAATCCCAGACTCACCACCGGAGTAGAAGAGAAACACGAATAGGCATGTCAAGTAATTCACAATGTAAATTTAGAACATTAGCAAATGAGGAAGATACATAAGAAATGTGGATCCAGGATCAAACAATACAGAAGCCATGCAATCACAAACCAGAAGATTACCTGTGATGACAGCATCAGATGCCTCCGCCTCCGATATCCCAGGGAAAGCATAACAATGGGCCCTTTCGTTTGTTTGCCCGTTGCCCCTACCATGTTGTGATGTAGTGGATCCAGTTTGCCCATCACCTCGGCCATTTTGGTGACCACAATTACCTCGACCACTGCGTCCTCCAGAATGATGACCTCTTCCATAACCACCTCTACCTCTAGCTATTGGGGGCCGATAACTCTGTTTTGGACAATATCTCTTTATATGTCCAATCTCCCCACATCCATAGCACTCTCTGGGTTCATGCATAGGTCTCTCAGAGAAGTGTTGGCCGGTCTGAGGTGGCCCCCCAACTACAGTCTGTAGTGAAGACTGAATGGGTCGAACTGAGTAACCTCCGGAACTCTGTCCTCTAGAGTAGGAACCATTAACTCACCTCCCTTTCGAAACCTTTTTGAGGTCGATGTCGAGGTGAAGTCATCAGGCTTCACCCTTCCACCTCTATCACGAAGTCTACCACTTCTTGGAAGGATTTTGCCGTAGCCGCTACCTGTAAGGCCGAAATCGCAACTCTGACCTCAACCCCTTCAAAACCGGCGAATCGCTCTTGTGGACTGAAACAAAGTTGCGTGGCATATCTGGATAGTGCGCGAAACCTAGCCTCATATGCATTGACCGACATCCTACCTTGCTCTAGGCTCAAGAACTCATCCCTTTTCCTATACCTCAAAGTCCGTGGGGATTACTTCTCCATAAACAAGCTAGAGAATGAGGCCCAAGTCATAGGTGTTGCCTCTGTCGGTTGACACTCAACATGTGATCGCCACCACATTTTGGCGTTCCCTTGAAACTGATAACTCACGAACTCAACACAAACCGTTCTACTATACCCATTTGGTAGTAGCTCATGACAGTCAACCAGAAAATCGTAAGCATCCTTAGATTCGCACCTTGAAGACTGGAGGTTTCAATTTCAAGAACTTACTGAAAAGTTCATGCTGATCATTTGTCATTATAGGCCCAGTAGTCAGACGTGGAAACGTGCCTATCTCCAATGAGGCATCCATGCGGGGGGAGCCATAGTAGCCGCATGTTGTACCTCCGGAACCTGAGGTGCTGGTGCAGAAAACACTTGGGGTGTCTGGCCCTGATCAGATAACCCGCTAAGATAAGCCAGAACCTGATTGATCATCTCTGGGGTAGGTTGGGGTGGCATATCCTCATTCTGCACTTGTTCATTCTCCCCATCCTCCCCCTCCTCTTACTACTCCTCGGTCGGTGGAGGAGTCACTGCCCTAGCATCAGATGGACTAGGTGCTCGTCCTCTTCCTCTAGAGGACGTCCTCCCACGACCTCTACCACGGCC